>JAODAL010061764.1:0-20130 GCA_025379985.1 Phyllomedusa bahiana | reverse complement strand
CTGTTTTGAGTGGGATAGCTGCTGCATCATAGCAGTTAGCTGGTTTGACAATCGCTCAATGCTGGGCCACGATGAGGGGAGGTCAGCGACGTTTGGAAAGCACCTTGGCAGGATTCAGGCCGAATCTTATGTTAGGGAGGAATTTGGACCTCTAGAGAAACCACAAGGGGGATGGTCTAGCCATGCCAGGAAGGGGAAAACTGGGTAGTTCCGAGTGCACCAGAGCCCCCGTAAACAGGTTGGCTTGGGGCGGCAGGAGCCCCCAGGTCGCTACCCCTGACCGGACCTTGTTTGCGGTCAGACAATCGTCAGGCAAACTTGTAGTCGGGGACAAGCAAGAAGGTCAGGACAGGTGGCAATGATTTGTGGTTGAGGGACAGAGGCAACTAGTATGGTATAGTAACGGGACAACTCAGGAATGCTCTCTCAATAGGCACAAGGCACTAAATATCCGGCAAGGAACTAAGGGAGGTGTCCCGGATAAATGGGGTCAGCGTCTGGCAATAACTAATTACCGGACAACTGACCCTTTAACTCATAGAGAGTCGGTGCACGTGTGCCTTAGGGAGCAAAGGGGCACCCCGGGCCCACAAGGATAGGGGGAGGGGAGCAGGTAGGAAAGGGTTGCTTCCGGTACAACGCACCACAATACATAGGAACTGTAACGCTACTTGTCCCCGGCAACGTTCCGGGAGAGGGGATGTGGTCTGCAGGGCGGCTCATGACATCTATCTATCCCACATCTTTCTATCTATCTCGTATTTTTTAAATCTATCTATTTATCCGTTTTTTTCACGTTTGCCCCGGTCTCTGCCCCCCCCCCAAATTTCGCCCCCTACATACACATCTTAATTTACAGTGTGAGAAAGTGAGCAGTCATATGAGTATGCTGGGTACCTTAGCCCTATAGAGCAAATCAGACACTTAGGTTCCTGAGCCGGAGTCCTGTTTACTGTGCCCTTCTCAGAACTATCTGTGCATCGTCTGGCATTTTTTAAATGGGTTGCTTGCCTTTGGGATGCGGCTTTGAACTTTGCTTTGCTGCAGCGAGTATCAAGTAATCGGTTCCGTGTTAAATGACAGCTTGAAATTGGTATGTACTCCGAACAATTTACACCCACTCAGGTATATGTAGAACTTAGCTGGGAATATAAGCAACGAGACACCATGTTAGGTTCTCACATAAAAAAATTGTACAATTGTCGGATTCTACAGATTTTATTGATCATTTCCTCCCATATTTAAAAAAAATTAAAAAGTTTGATTTTTTCTCTTCAGACTCATATCTTTAGCTTCCTAATAGGAAATTTAAAACTACCCCAAAAAGAAAAAAACAGGCGTTTATGCTGCCCTACGAAGCAGGATGGAAGAAGGAAGAAGCTGAGCTCTGTGATATATAGGGTTTTTTTTGATAGGGAAGGAGCTGAGTCTGTGATATAAGGTTAATGATGAGGGAGAGAAGCTGACTCTGTGATTTAGGGTTATATGTAGAAGGAGAAAGCTGAGCTCTGTGAATATAGGGGTTATATGATGAGGAGAGAACTGAGTCTGTATATATGGGGTTAATAAAGAGGAGAGAAGCGAGCTCTGTGATATATAGGGTTTTTATATAGAGAAGTAGCCTTGTTTTTTAAAGGGTTAAAATAGAGGGGGGAGCGGTTCTGTGATATAAAGGGTTTATAGATAAGGAGAGAAGCTGAGCTTTGCGATAAAATGGGGTTATAGATAGAGGGGGAGTGAGCCCTTGATATTGGGGTTTATATGATAGAGGAGAGAGCTGACTCGTGATTAAGGGTTATATGATAGAGGAGGGGGGGGCTCTGTGTATATGGGGGTTAAAATTTGTAGGGGAGAGAACTGGGGCTCTGTATATATGGGGTATATGATAAGAGAGAAGCTGAGCTTTGCGTATATGGGGTTATATGATAGAGGGAGGAGCTGAGCTCTGTGAAAAATAGGTTTATTAAGGAGAAAGCTGAGCTGTGTGAATAGGGGGTAATGATACGGAGAAGCGAGTCGTATAAAAGGGGTTATAGATAGGGGAGAAAGCTGAGCTCTGTGATATACGGGTTATATATAGAGGGGAGGAGCTGAGCTCTGGATATATGGGTTATATGATAAGGGGGGACTGACTCTTGTATTACGGTTATATGATAGAGGGAGAAAGCTGGCTCTGTGATATTGGGGTTTTAGAAGAGGGAGGGGACGAGCCTGTATATATAGGGTTTTATGTAGAAAGGAAGCTGAGCTCTGTGAATATGGGGGTTGTAGATAGAGGGAGAGGAGCGAGCCTGTAAAATTTAGGGTTATTGATAGAGAAGCTGACTCTGTGATAAGGGGTTTATATAAAGGGAGAGGAGCTGACTCTGTGATATATGGGGTTTTTTAAAAGAGGAGAGGACTTAGCTCGTGATATAAAAGGTTTTGTATGATAGAGGAGAGGAGCTGACCGTGATTAGGGGGTTTTTTATGATAGGGGAGAGAAGCTGGTGTGTGTTTGGGGGTTTATATGTAAGGGGAGAGCGAGCTCTGTGTATATAGGGTTATAAATAGAGGAGAGGTAGTCTGTGTTTAAAGGGGGGTTAATATGAGGAGGAGCTGACTTGTTATATAAAAGGGTTTGTTTTATGAGGAAGGAGTTTGAGCTCTTGATATATGGGGAAATTGATAGAGGAGAGGGGGGGGCTCTGTGATATATACGGTTTATGATAGGGGAGAGGAGCTGGCTCTTAAAAAGGTTATAAAGAGGGGGAGGGCTGAGCTCTGTGAAATATGGGTTTATATAAGGAGGAAGTTGAGTATGTAAAAATAGGGTTAAATGAAGAGGGAAACTGAGCCTGTGATAATAGGGTTATATGATAGAGGAGAGAAGTTGCTCTGCGATATATGGGGTTTTATATGAAAAGGGGAAGAAGAGCTTGTAAAAATAGGGTTATATTGGGAGATGAGCTGAGCTCTGTGATATGTAGGTTACTATGATAGAGGAGAGAAGCCTTGAGCGCGGCTGATATATAGGGGTATATGATAGGAGGAGAGAAGCTGGTGCTCTGTGATAAATAGAGTTATATGATAGAGGAGGACAGCTGGCTCTGTGATATATAGGGTTATATGATGAGGAGAGAAGCTGAGCTCTGTGAAATATAGGGTTATATGATAGAGGAGAGGAGAGGAGCTGAGCTCTGTGTTTTATATAGGGTTATATTATAGTGGGAGAGGAGCTGAGCTCTGTGATATATAGGGTTATATGATAGAGGAGGGGAAGTGACCTCTGTTGAATTTATAGGTGTCTCGTGTGGTCCCCGCAGGCCCCTGCATTCGTTTTCAGTAAGATCCGGCCATGGATCCAGCACAAGGCCTTGCCCAGTGAACCGGATCTCTCGGCGTAGTGGCTCCGCAGTCACATCAACTAGCGCAACAAGCCAAGCAAGATGAACCAGTTGTCGCCATGCTGCAGCAGCCCTGGCTAACCAACAGCTGAAGACTCTCTCCTGTGGCGACACCTCCGGCCAGCACCCGGGACTTCTCGGCTACGCTTACTCCACTACCTGACAAGTTGGACGGGGTAATCCAAACTGTGCAGGGGATATATTACCAAGATGATCGATGCATCGTTGAGTTGATGGCTGGTCAATTCCCACTGAACGTTCATAAGGTGGCCTTCGTGGTCAGTCGCTGTCCGGGAAGGCTCTAGCTTGGGCCACCTCTCTGGACCACGGGGCGATCGGTGACGACGGACCTACAGGCTTTACTTACAGAGTCTACGCTCAGTGTCTTGAAGAGCCGGCACGGGAATCCTCTGCAGAACCCGCTTACTGAATCTTCGCCAGGGTGGACTCCTCGCGTCTGGCGATACGCAGTTACGTTTTCGGACACTGGCTCAGAGCTAACCCTGGATCGACGCCGCACTATGTGCCACTTTCACAATGGGCTTGTTGGCAGAGTTAAGGCACGACCTAGCGGCCAGAGAGGATTCACCGTACTCCCTCAGCGAGCTGATCAACTAGCTACTCGGAATCGATGTTCGGCTTCGCCGAGCGGCAAGTGGAACTTCGCCAGGAACGTGATCTCGCCCGACCACGCCGTCTGCACTCGCTGGCTCCGGTCATTCCAAAGACCCAGCTGCAACTTCCGTTCCCTACAGTGATGAAACCATGAGCAAGGTGGACGGGACACATTTGTTACGAACAGGATGCTGTCCACCGTCGGGCAGAGAAATTGTGCCTTTAATGTGCACTCAGAACCCGGATCACTTTCGCAGTGGTTGCCACTTCACCCTCAGCGGCCGGGAATCGCCCGCACTCTAGGTTATGTCGGAGAGGCGTCCCTAGGTGTGAACACTTCCTCTCCACTCCTTACTATGGAGGTTGAGGGTCTAGTCTGGGCCCGGACTCATTTTTGGGTACCGCCTTTATGGGACTCTGATCACGCAGGGAACTTTATCACGCGCCACTGGTGTCCCAGTATCGCTTAACGGTGACCGTATGGAGAAGCCCTGGTGATTATCCTCCGTGAGTGGCGAGCTTCTTAGTGAGGCCATTCGGCACGTCAACCAAGCCAATGTCCCTCCGAATAGGGGCTTACAACAATGAGAAGATACCTTCCTATGTCCTCCCACGGTCGTACTCAGCGATCCTATTGGGTCTTCAGTGGCCAGATTCACATTGCACCGACCGACTTAAATGGAGAGACCCGGGGAGGTTCTACCGTGGGGTTCCTATCTGCAAGAATCGCTGTCTCTCAGGTCCGCGGCCAGTCGCGGCTACTTCCTACCTCTTCAGTCTTTCAGGGCTGCCAGGGACTTCCCACAGACTTTACCCGGCCATCACAGAGGACGTCTTTCGGAGAAAACAGGACGAATCACTTCCTCCCTCATCGCCACTATGTCTGTCCCCATTGACCTCACTTCCTGGGGCCAGTCCTCCTCGGGGCAGAGTTTTACCCGTTGTCAGGACCATGAGACTCAGCCATGTCGGACTATTTCCGTGAGTACCTGCATAAAGGGTTTTGTTTAGCAAGTCCTCATCACACCGCCGGCAAGCCGGGTTTTTCTTAGTAAACCGAAGATAGGTTGGTTCATCTCCTTCCTTGTCATGTCCTACCGGGGTCTGAACCAGATTCCGATTGAAGAAAAACCAACCCCTGATCGCCCGAAGGTAACCGCTTGCCCACTAATTATATATGGAAATCTCTCTTGAGAATATTCCATGACGGAGCCATGCTTCTTTATCCACATATCTGGACCTGAGAGGGGCTTACACACATTCTCTTACATGAAATCAGTGAGGCAAAAAGAGATCGGAGTGCACGTAAGAATGCGTATCAATACACAGCGAAACTCGGCCCATTATTGACTTATCTGAGTATAAGACATTCGGGCTGTGCAATGCCCCCAGCTGGTCTTTCAGGAAGTAGTCAAACGACACATATTCGAGAGGACATGCTCTAACTCACCCCTCGTGTCATCGTTTACCTCGGACGACATCATGGTGTTCTCCCCAGAATCCTCGGACCACATCGATCTACAGGTAACGCTAGTACTCATGCAACGCCTTCGCAAGTCCAAACAGCAAGTACGCCATATTTTGATGACTGTGTGTGTCCACAATACAAGTATGACCTTTTCCTCGAGTCCGCAAATCAGTCACTGACCGAGGTATTATCTAATTGGATCCAACTAAAGCTGTCTGCTATTCCTGCAATGGCAGACCTGTTGGACTTTGAGCACTTTCATAGTTTTTGGGCTTTGCGATTTATCTAATCGATCAGTTGATACTCATTTTAATATACTCTGGTGGCTCCTTTTCTGTGGCTCCATCACTAGAAAAAAGCAAATATCCAAAGATTGTTAGGCCACACGGCGGCACACGAATGAAGCCTTTAAGATTTGAATGTCGGCACTTTGCCTTCCGATCTTTTCTGTCTCTCGCACACTGACCCTGAGAAGACACCGTTCTCTTTGGAGGTGGTGCCTCTTCTCGTCGGGGAGTGGCCCCCCCTGGAGCTTATCAATTAACTACAATAAAGCGTACCAAGGGGAGACCCATCACTCTGCGAGGTTCTTCTCCATAAGTACCTTCTAGCTCGGCGGAGCAGGAACTATGCTTTATTGGGGACCAGTTGTAAATTTACTCGAATACTTCGATGTGCCACTGAATATGTGTGGCGGCAATCTTACTGGAGGGAGCTAGTCATCCTTTCCGAGGCTATTTTGGATCAACAATAAATTACTTCAGTTAATCTCTCAGTAGGACTAAGGCCTCAATCCCGAGCATAAGCAAGGTGCGTCTACTTTCTTATTCTTGATTGTGAC
This sequence comes from Phyllomedusa bahiana, assembly GCA_025379985.1. Classification (NCBI taxonomy): domain Eukaryota; kingdom Metazoa; phylum Chordata; class Amphibia; order Anura; family Hylidae; genus Phyllomedusa; species Phyllomedusa bahiana. The sequence goes on along the minus strand of JAODAL010061764.1, from coordinate 13,820 downwards.
TTCCGGATCATTTTTCGACCCTGCATGAAATAAGAAAAATCAGGGCAGAATGCTCCTCTCTGCGATCTGCAAGATCCCACTGGAGAGGTGGACACACAGACCAACAAATTATTCCCTCGGATACGCCTGTATCCTCAGCAAGACAGCCGCTACTCCTTCGGCAAGAAAACATACTGCTGCATAGGAGACCTACGTTAGGCACCATCAGATATGAGCAAGAGAATCCTGAATTGAGGGAACACTGCTCATTTTTGGTAGGGGGAAATCACGGGGTAGCCACGAATGGTTACGTTCCAATTTGATTATCGGTTTTACTGGTGGCCAGAGGCTGGCCTATAAAAGATACTAAGGACTTTGTGGTATGCCTGTCCGATACTTGTATGCCCGGGAAATAAGCGGGCTAACCCGCCACGGCCACCTACGGGCTGCCTGAAGACCCACTGCCTCCTAACTCTCCAAGTAACTCCTGGTGCCCATTGTGGCTCGATGGATTATCATCCAACGACTCTTACAAGCCTACTTACGGGTAACACCGTTGATCCATGGCGGTCATTTAGGATAGGTTTTCAGAAGATTGTCACACTTAGTCCCACTGAATGGGATACACATTAAACCCGCCACCTGCGTCTCGCTCCTCACCCTGCTTCTTTTATTGTCACATCTTACGCTACTCGCCCGGTCTGCCCAGCAAATATCAGTACACCCACACAAAAACTCTGATGTCGCGGGTTGCAGTTGTGTCCAAGTTACTGGCGCATACATCAACTCTTGCTCCCGATTGCAGTTCATCGTTTGAAATTTGTTTCATCCTCACCCATCCAGACTATTAATACGGGCAGGCTAGAGAGGGTCAATCCTGCATTCATGTGGCTGTTCACTTATCGTCATTTTGTTTCTGCTCGCCAGCTTGATTGGGCCTCCACGACCTCCTACCCTGAAAGACACGAATTCTCAACAACTCTCTGGATTCTGGGGACTTCGCGGCGTCTCCTTTCTTTATTGTATAATACATGGTCGGCATACCCGCCCACCCTCTCCACATCTGCCTCCTCCAATACCCTCCGAGGTGCCTCTCGTAGATGCACTGGCAAGTCCATCGAACTTATATCGGCATCTGGAACGGCAAGACTCGTCCAGTCCTGCCTCAGGATTGCTTACTAAATGCGTATGGAAGGCCAGGCAGGACAGAATAGAGGTGTCATTCGACATACATTCTCTTTACCCCCGGAGACCAAAAAGTCTGGCCTAGTACGCCAATATATGTCAGGTTGAAATATCCCCAACGGATACAAGATAGTGATGTCCACGCTATCCTGGGCCCCTTTGATCATACTGAGCCGATTTAATATACAACAAGTATTTATAAGATCACAGACCTCCATCACACCACCCATGAGGACTTACCCAGAATTCTTTTCATGTATCCCTACATGAAGCACTGTCAGTGTTGAACAGACTTCTCCACGAAAAAGTTGGCCTCCTTTCATGAGTCTGTAGTCCTAACCAAACATATTTGTGCGTCTCAAAACGAGATCCCAATTGGCATATGAGGATTCGGTTAGGACGGTAAACGGCAATTCTTGGTTGATTGGGAGGGGACTTCAGGTCCGGTGGAGAGTTTTCATGGGAAACCATGTGGAAAAAAACTCCTGGACGCGCACGTTCTCATCATATTGGGTATCCTCCGATAACAAGAAAGAGGAAGGAAGGACTGGGGGGGGTAGTACTGTAACGAGTGGTCACGACAGCCCCTCGCCCGGGCTGCGGGCGCACGCCAAGAATGCGGCCACACAAAGTCGGTGTACACCGGCCAGGTCCCACCTGCCGTCCCGACGGGTCAGGGTCCGGCTGCCCTCTTACCCTCCGCGCTCCGCGTCCTCCGTTTACCATGGCCGGCCGGAGGAGAAGAGTGCCCGCGCACCTTAGGCGCGCGCGCAGGATCTCCAAAGGATCTTATAGGGGGCTGTAACGGCACCATTATTGGTTAAGGGACTGGCAGGTGGACCCACACTATTTAAACCCTTTCTTAACCGGGTCAACTTAATGACGGAATCTTTAGTGAGTTACTTGCGTCTGAGAAAGCTTCTTCTGCCTTGATTCATGATACTTCGTTGTACCGAACCGTCACAATCTTTCGCTCCAGTTGTCTTGACAAGAAACGGTATGTCTCGCATGCACTGATACTCTTGCTGTACCCGACTTACTGCCTACCGTCTCTCAGATTTTGCTAAAACACGTACCTTGCCTTGGCTGCCACCCGCCAAGCAATGTCACGCCAGTAGGGACGACCATAAGTAGTTCTCCGACCGCAAGCAAGTCCACTCCCGCTTGCGGCGGGCTCTGGTGAAAACCGGGTTATACTTAGATTCACGTCCCTGGTTCGGCTTACACATCGCTTGCGGTGGTCAGCGTCCACTACCTGCATTCATTACAATAGGGTTAAATGCTTTAGGAGAGAAAACTTTGTTTGGTCACTTTGCATCCCAAAAAACTTTTAATAAATGATTAAAAAGTTGCATGTATGCCAAAATACCAATAAACTCTACACTTCAGCCTGCAAAAAAAGTAGTAAAACATAAAAAAAAAGTAAAAACATTTGGTTTCACTAGAATTGTACCAACCTGTAGAATACAGATAACGTCATTTATATCAAACAGTGAACTCCATAGCAACAAAAAACCATATATTATCTGTATATTAGTCCAATTGTATTACTTCATTAAGAAAAATAGCTCATCTAGCATTATCAATCCAACTTTATTCATTGAGAGTGGGTGGCCCTGTATATGAGACACCCAAATGCCGTTTGTGTGCCAGATTTAGCAGTGCTAGTACGAACTGCTCCTGAATTGCTGTATTTTTTTTATGTTCCACCCTGCAAAGAATTATGTCTTAGTTTCGTAGTACATTTTATAGTACGGTAAATGTAGCATTAAAAAGTACATCTTGTCCTGCAAATAAACAAGTCCAAGCTCTTGGAAGGTGGGAAGAAAAACGGAAGTGATGAAACAAAAATCTCTGTGATGGGAAAGGGTTATATGGATGTATATTTCTGTATAGCAATGTAACCATAGGTTAAGTTAGGGGGAAGTTATGCTTAGCCATTAGGGTAGTAGAAGGAGTTAATTGCACTAGAGTGGGAAACAGTGCAGCTGGGCTAAGCAGTCAGCTCGAGAGCTGAGGGGATGGCCAAGTTACACAGTTAAATAGGAAGCCTGTCAGCTTTGCAGGGGGAGAGTTCAGTGCAGTTCCAAGTTCAGCTCTGTGCTGAGTGTGTATATAGTTGTATGCAGCAGAAAAAAGGGAACCCTACCTATTTGCCGGTGATAAGTAGGGCAGGCCGGGGTGGACACCCCACTCACTGATATTCCAGTAAGCAGAAGGTTTCCAGAAGTGGACAACGGTGACAAAAGCAGAAGGAGTGGAGAGATTGGACCCTGGAGGTACACGTGAGCTGCACAAGATGTGAATTTCCCGTACAGTTGGACTTTTATAAGTGAGTAGCGCATAGTTAGTCGGACCTTCGGGTAGAACTAACACCATCCCATGAGGAGGAAGACATATTAGCGGAGGTTTAACTGAGGAGGTCGAGAGAAGAGTGAGATGGACTGAGAGTGAGTCACTTCAAAAGAAGTGCAATTGTGTTGGAGCTGTGTCATGGCCAGAGGAAATGTAACATTCAGAAGTACTGTTGCCATGAGTAAAATCCTGAGTTCTCCCTGAAGAATTGTGTCTGCTGTGATTTAACTTGAAGTTGACTGGAGCATCCTTTCGACACCTATATCCACCATTCTTCTACTCAAACCATCATCCGCAATAAACCACCACCTAGCACCTGCACTTATTTACACAGTTTCACCAAGCCACGGGCAGCTTCCTGGTCAGCCCATGGGTGGATCTACAGAAGTAATTGGCATATTAGCCCTGCTATTCCTAGCTGAGCCTGTTAGAGGGACATTAATGCTGGAGGTTTATAAACAGCAGTGCACAAGGCTACATGAGCTTAAAGGTAAAGTATGTAAAACAAACTAATGGTCTTTCATAGAATAAGGAACACAGCAGGGAGTAAGGTAACCGTCCTGGTCCCTGCTGCAGCCTGTAAGAACAGAAAGAGGTGATCAATGCTCAAAAAACTGAATACAGCACTCTTGCTCTCAGAAATTATATAAAAACATCCATTTATGAAAAAAAAAGGTTAAAAATGTGTCCACCGGTATCAAATCACTACACAGAGGTGGCGAGTAACTAGGGAAACTTGTGTGCAAAAGCAGGAGATAAAATCTGCTCTTAAAGGGGTTTTATCATTACATTAAATGGTCTTCAGAATAAGGGGACAGTGAAAACAAGCAACTTTGGAATTGGATGTCATTTGCAAAGCTGTCTTGTTTTCACAGTCTCCCTTATCTTCGTTTTCTGTCAACACTGTTCCCCAGTGCTGGTCGGATTCCACCTCCTTTCATTTCATTGGCTGACGGCTCTACTAATTTACATTCTGTCTGGCCCCCGGTCATATTCACGGGAGCGTGCTTTCCTGCCTCTCTCACTCAGAATAAGAGGCCGGCAGCTTTTCACTCTGCACAGCCAGCAGCTTCACAGTAACACTGCAGCTGCTTCTACAATCAGAAAACAAGCAGAATTGTGCCTCGGTGCCTAATGCTCCTACATGTAAGGGGCCAGCAACATTTCCCTCTGCACAGCCACCAGCTCCTCATTGACACTGCAGCTGCTTCTACAATCAGAAAACAGCAGAATTGTGCCTCAGTGCCTAATGCTCCTCCATAGAAGGGAGACGGATCTGTGCTCTGGAGGAGTTCATAGAAGACTGGATTCAACTGTAGCAAACCTCCAGCTGTGAGAGGAGAAGAGATCAGTGCTCTGAGTTCATAGAAGACTGTCTAGACTGAATACAGGGCTGTGGTATGTAAACAGCTCTTACAAAATAAGACTACATAGGGAGAGCAACGACACAGTGACATGTGGAGGGAGGGTTGAACACACTGACTCGGGAGCAAGCATAAACAGTGAAGGGGGGGATGATGTCATTACGCTTCAGTTAAGAAACACCCAGCTGGGAGGGGAAGACATGCCGATGGTTTTCAGGATCTGAGAAAATCAAGCTACAAGAGAACAGCCGAACTGATGAAGCGATACATCCCCTTTATCCCGAAAGGTAAACATAAGCAGAACAGCATTGTATTTGGAAATAGTCCTTATTTACATTTGCCTATATGTTTGAAGCTAATCAATGTGGTGGGAATAATCCTATAAGTGGGGATTTATGTTTCTCGTTAGAAGGCCTAGGCCACACCGTATCTTAATGGTAAATGATCCGCAATGGTGACCATAAATGTTCCCGTTGACTGTAAAACTACAAGCAACATTTCAACAGTTGTAAAAACAAAAATCCAACAATGACCGTCATCTGGGATCTACAAGACAAGTAAAAGATCAGAATGTAACATACTAATAATAGTAAAACATCCCGCGATCGCGTGAATTCTTCTAATATTTCATCCTGGACCTGCACGAACATCCATACTTTCCGTATCTCTAATGGCCGACCCTGAGGATTATATGGTATATACAATGCAAAGGGTGGCCGGCTGGGGGGATTAAACATTTATCTTTATAATTTGTTTGTGATAGACAATCCTCATTCCAGACATATGATGTGAAGAAGACGCACCGTTATCTCGCTTTTATTTGTAGAGTCAAGAAAAATTAGGAGAAGACTGTATCGATGAGTTTGTGTGTGTTACGTGCGTTTAAACCCTTTGTAGATATCACATTGAGGGATATGCTGCTCTGTGCTATGATGGCTGTATATGGCATAAGGTGTAAACTCTGTGCAACGCACAACTGTTACCCCGCCCCATATGCACGATTTTTACTGAACCTTTACAATACAAGTTACAGAAAGAAACACCCCAATAGATTCCAGAATATATAGGGAAAAAAGTTTAGTAAACTCAAGATAGAGCCAAGATTTCATTTTCTTTTTATTAAGGATCACGTTTTCGGCTGCTTGCCCCGTCACCCTGGTAGGAAATGTTCTTTGTATGATTTGCAGAAAATTAGAAAAAAAGTATACTGTCTCAACTCTACTAGCATACCACAGTGCCGTGCGAAAGCATTCGGCCCCCTTGAACTTTTCATCCATTTGCCACATTTCAGGCTTCAAACATAAAAATATAAAATTTTAATGTTTTTGGGAAGAATCAACAACAAGTGGGACACAATTGTGAAGTGAAACGAAATTTATTGGATATTTTAAACTTTTGTAAAAAATAAAAAACTGAAAAGTGGGGCGTGCAATATTATTCGGCCCCTTTACTTTCAGTGCAGCAAAGTCCCTCCAGAAGTTCAGTGAGGATCTCTGAAAGAACCAATGTTGTCCTAAATGACTGATGATGGTAAATATAATCCACCTGTGTGTAATCAAGTCTCCGTATAAATGCACCTGCTCTGTGATAGTCTCAGGGTTCTGTTTAAAGCGCAGAGAGCAACATGAAGACCGAAGAACACACCAGGCAGGTCCAGATACTGTTGGGAGAAGTGAAAGCCGGATTTGGATACACAAAAGATTTCCCAAATTTAAGCATCCAAGGAGCACTGTGCAGGCGATCATATTGAAATGGAAGGAGCATCAGACCACTGCAAATCTACCAAGACCCGGCCGTCCCTCTAAAACTTTCAATCTCAAACAAAGAGAAGACTGATCAGAGACCAGCCAAGAGGCCATGATCACTCTGGATGAACTGCAGAGATCTACAGCTGAGGTGGGAGAGTCTGTCCATAGGACAACAATCAGTCACTGCACAAATCTGGTCTTAATGGAAGAGGCAAGAAGAAATCCATTTCTCAAAGATATCCATAAAAAGTTGGTTTAAAGTTTGCCACAAGCCGCCTGGGAGACACCAACCCATGTGGAAGAAGGGGCGCCTGGGAGGACACCAAACATGTGGAAGAAGGGGTCCGCTGGGGAGACACCAAACATGTGGATGAAGTGGCAGCCTGGGAGACACCAAACATGTGGAAGAAGGGGCCGCCTGGGAGACGCCAAAATGTGGAAAAAGGGGTTTGCCGGGGAGAAACCAAACATGGGGGAAGAAGGGGCCCCCTGGGTACCCAAACATGTGGAAAAAGGGGCCCGGGCCTGGGAGACCCCAAACATGGGAAGAAGGGGCGCCTGGGAGCCCCAAAACCATGTGGAAAAAGGGGGCCGTCTGGGAGAAAACCAAACATGTGGAAAAAAGGGGCCCGTCTGGGAGAACCAAAACAGGGTGGAAAAAAGGGGGAAAGAGAAGAAAAAGCCCAGAAATTCCGGGGCCCAAAAAATAAAATTGAATGAAGCTTTTTTTTTCCAATCTTAAAACGAAAGAAAAGAAAGCACACATAGAAAAAAGTGGGGGACCCCTTTGGGGGGGAAATCACCCCTTCATCATGGCCCTTGCATTAAATTAAAATTTAAGATTTTAAAAAGGGAAATTTGAAAATTTAAATAGCAATAAAAGAAAGCTCACCTTTTGTAGAGCTTCCGCGCCTGCCATGGGGAACCCCCAAACCCGCCCCATCCGGTCAAAACAGCGGGCCACAAGACCCAGGCGCCTGTGCGGAGACCCGGGAATACCGGCGCCCCCGGCAGGCGAAAAAGCGCCCGAAGTCCCAGCTCGCGTTTTTAAAACCAGCGCCCCCTGCCGGGGAAAAGGGGGACCTGGGGGCGGTGAAGGGTCTAAATACACAGACAGACAAGTAACCACCCGGATGCATGCTGAAAAATAAAAAATTTACCAAAAAAAAATTTTTTACCTGAAAAAACATAAAACAAAACCCCAAAGTGAACAACATGAGGAAAAAGCTCGAAAAAAAATTTGACATAACCCACAAAATGGGAATTTCCCAACCCAGTAATGGTTTAAATATATGTTACGGATTTTAATTTGGGCGAGGGGGGGGGTATTGAGAGCCCACCTTTCCAAATATTTCGCAATTGCGTATTTGATAAGTGAGATCCCCCCCGTTTTGGGGGTTTAAAATTTTTCTATGGCGAATGCCAAAAAAGATTTTTATTGGATTGGTGTTTTTATAAAATTTTCGGGAAAACATTTGAGATTTGCGAACACCTGGTTTGTGAATTGTTCAAGGTTCGCAAAACCCGAAATTTTAAAATTTTTCAAAAGTAGTCGACCCCTACATAGTACGATGCAGGGGGGGTTTGCATCAAAAAAAATACATAAAAATTGTTGATTTTCAATTAAGGAATTGGTTGTTCAAAAAAACCTGTCGTCCCGCAATCCCAAACTCTTTATTGACCTTTGAAAACAAACATTTTTTGCATGGTAGGCCCCCCAAAATTTTTGTAGTAACATTGTGTCTCAGCCATTTTCCCATCTGATATAGACTTTAAAACAAAAAAAAATTGGGACAAAAGGGAAATTCCAAGGGTTTGGTGACTTTTTGGGAAACCCAATTTTTCAGCCGGGGATAAGATTTTGTTTTCAACATGTCTTCCCCCCATATAAAAATTGGTAGATATTTTTTTTTCAATCTTCGGGAATCCCCGGAAAAAACGCAAATTAAAATTACCCCAACGTGGGGAATTTTAAAATTTTTCTTGAACCCCGCTGTTGTGGATTGAAGCAAGAGATTAGATCTTTTTTTTTTTGACAATATTCTGGGGCAGGGTTTAAAACCCCAAGGGGGTATCCGCGGGGCAAAAACTTTGGGAAAAAAAATATTATCTGATAACCCAAAAAAAATTTATTTGAGGGAAAAAATTTTCGTTTGGCTCGTATCAGTTCCCCCAAAATTTGGGATTTGAAAACGCGTATGCTTGGAATGATGGAAATGCGATAATGCAAAATTTTTTGGGATTGCGCTGATGGATTTTCGAAAGTTGGGTTAGGACCTGTAAACCCCGGAAAACCCCCCTAAGTACCCAAAACCCAAAAAAAAAATGCGGGAACCTGGGAGTTTTGGGCGTTTAAAATTTTAAAATTCAAGGGGTTATTATAGAGAAATTCAAAAAAAAGGGGAAATTTGCCTGTCGATGGGTCCCTGGCCATTCAAAAAAACATGTCATTTTATTTTTATCCCCCATTTCATGGAAGTTTTAAAATGAAAAGGATTTGTAAACTGAAAAAATGTACTAAAAAATTTAAGCCAGGCCATAACCCAAAATTTGGGTTAAAAAAGGAGAAAATTTGGCACCCATAAAACAAACCCCACAATTGAAATAAAATGTGTTAACCCAAAAAAAAAAAATTTTGTGGGTCATAAGAAAAAAACATCTTTAACAAAAATTGTTGTAAATCTGATGAAAAAAATTTCTATTTTTCAAAAAAAAAGAAAATTGGAGAGCCAAAAAAGGACGTTCCAAGGGGGGATGGAAGTATACAAACGAATCCACAAACAAAATGTAGCCATGAAAACTGGGACGCCCCCCACCATGTTTTCCCTGTTTTTGAAGAAAAATCCCTGGGGATTTTAAGATAACCCGGGATACGACGTACGAGGGCTGTAGATGGGGGGTCCCAAAACCCTTTACAAAAGGGTTTCCCAAAAAAAAATCCAAAGCCCGAGGGCAAATTTTGGGGGGGTTTTATTGGGGGTGGGTTTAATTTTTTTTGAACCTTAGGTGCCATAGATGATTGGAAAAAATTTGGGTCTGTAAATTACAGGGCGTTCTTTCTGTGTTTTAAAGAAATTAAACCCCCAAAGGGTTGACCTTCTGTAAAAGAGAAAGCAAAATGTAGCTGAAAACCCAAAAAAAGTTGGATTAGTTGGGTTTTAAAAACTTGATACGTTTTTTGGTGTCTGAGAGCAACGACCCAAAATTTGATTGTGATATAACGGGTTTTTGGGGATTACCCCTATGGACCCTCCCTTTTTCGGCCTGTTTGTAAAAAGTGGGAAAAAATTTTGAAGCTCAATCATGGCTTTTTTGTCCCCCGGGCCCAAAAAATTGGGGGGGGAACCCCCGGATGAATGCTGTAATTTCAGATAAATCCCGTAAAACCAAAGGGTGAAAAGTATTCATACAGTCACTGCGGGGTTTGGGAAAGGTAATTTGTGGATTTTTTTCCTTTAAAAGGAAAAAGAAGAAACACGAGAAGTTTTCAATTCATGGGAAAAAAAGGGGGGTCTGCCAGGGTGAAACCCAAAAAACCAACTTGTAGGGGCCAAGGGAATCCTTTTTTTTCTGAGTGCCCTTCCCTTTTTCAGGGATTTTTCTACCCGAAAACCCTTTTTTTGGGTTTTTCAATACCCTTTTTTATCCCAATAATACTATCCAAAATTTTAAACCCGGGTTTGGGTTTATTTACTGTGCAGGGGGGATCCCCTGAGACTGGCAAGGGAAACCCGGGTTTTTGGGCTTTAGTATCTTTTCATGGTTGTTCCTTCCCTTTTCAAACCCTTTCCCGGTGGGGCGGTTTTTTAAAACCAGCCGTTATTGTTGGGTTTCTGTTTTGAAAATATTTCGCAAAAGGGGCGCTTGTTTCATCTGTTTCCCATTAGGCCTTGTATAATTTGGTGGGTACCCAAAAATACAAAAAAAATATAAAAACCGACAAAGTGTGGGAAAAAAGATAATAACGATTTAAATTTGTCTCCGACATCCCAAGAAATTAACTACTAAAAATTTTGTCCTTATGTACAAAAAAAAATAACTACTTTCCCAATTTTCTACCCCTTATGGGACAAGAATTTTAACTAAATTAATATACCCTTGTGTACAAGAATATAAACTTTTAATATGCCCCCTATATGCAAAAAAATACAACTACTATAATACTGTCTATAAAAAAGAAAAATAAACTACTTTAATACTTTCCCCCCAATGTAAAAAGAAATAATATATAATACTGCCCTTTATGTATAGAATATAACTGTATAATTGCTGTTCCTATGTCAAAAAAATAAATATATAATTTTGTTCCCATGTACAAAAATATAACTACTATAATCTGTCCCATGTACAAGAATATAAAATACTATAATTTCTGCTCCCATGTAAAAAGGTAATAACACTGTAATACTGTTTTGTACAAGAAGTAACTACTATTTTAAAACCCGCCCCCTTTTTTTAAAAAGAATTTTAACTAAATATAATATGCTCCTTTGTTTCAAGAATATAACTTCTATAAAACCCGCCCCCTATGTGTAAGAAATTTTAAATTTCTATAATACTGCCTCCTATGAAGGGGTGAATTTAAACTACTTTTTAAAACGCCTGGATTTACAAGGAAAAAAAACTACTATAATATGACCCCCAAAGTACAAAAATATAAGGTATTAATATTATAGGCAGTCCCCGGATTATGAAAGGGATAGGGGGTGTAGGTTTTGTTTTTTTAAGTTGGAATTTTTTAAAGTTAAAGGCGGAAAAGGTAGATTTATTTTAAATTTTTCTTCCTCAAAATTTTTGTTTTTTTTTTGTTTTGGTAGTGCAGGGAAACAGTTTTTTTTTTTTTTTTTGTTTTCTTTGTGCCCCCGTTTAGAAGATTTTACCTAATTTTTTGTTTCTATGTGTTTCCCTTTATGGTGGGGTTATTATGGGGCATGATGTCAGCACAACCCCGCCCCCGGGCCCCCAAATCTCCGTTTGGTTAAAAAAAAGGGGGCGGATGTAAGTCGGGGAAAGAGTAAGTCGGGGGCTGCCTGTATATTTTATAAAATTTTATTATATATATATATATATAATTTTTTTTTATATTTATATATATATATTCTCAATCTATAAAGATTTCCTCCAAATTTTAGGAGGCTACAAAGGGGACAATTCCCCGGGGGGACCCCCCAAACACATGACTTTAAACCCCCCCCAAGAAAACGCATTCCCGACCCTTTCCCCCCACATTTTAGGCCAAATTTTTAGATAGTTATAAAAGGGGGGCAAATTTTGGTTGCTTTGTATCCAATGTGAAAGTAAGTTTTTATGTAATATAAAAGCGGGAAAACAATCAGATACTTTTTTTTAAAAAAAAGATTTTTGTTGGCAAACCCTATTTTCCCCAATGAAAAAGAGGGACTACATTATAGAGCTAAAAGGGACAGAGGGACAAGGGTTATAAATAGGGACTGTCCCTCCAAAATAGGGACAGTTGGGAGGTATGTAATAAGCCATATCTATCCTTTGTAAACATGGTATGACATCGTTTGCATTTGAATCCTCCTTTGCTCCACTCCGTCTCTATGATTCATATCAATGAAAACTTCCCCATAAATCGCTGAGTCTCCTAGAAAGAGATGACCCATGTTCTGTTTGTCTTAGTAACAGCATTGTGGCTGATTCATTATGTATGTATCTGCATGACTACTACTCCCACCCTGCACACATTAGAAAGGTGATGAGTAGCAGTGATGTTCATTTGTCACTTTTATATTTTCCTATAATCCTTCTGGGCGCCTTTATCCTTTAAACCTGGAAAGAAATATAATGGATGTGAAGCCAGTGGTGTTGTGTTATCAATATCCGGGCCTACTGCTGCTTTTTGGAGGCTGTGACGGGACACAACAGAGAGCAGATATTTGGCAACAAACACATCATGAAGATTTAATTGCGCAGTATATCAGTGATGCGCTGTGAGATATTCCATGGTGCGGGGACATCAGCTAAGGTTTATTACGTTCTTTTTTTTACCTTGATTTTATAACATCATTGAATCACAGCATTTTAGGTCTTTGCACCTATTGTTATATATTTTTACATAAATTATTAGTCTGTGTGAATACATAAAACTTTGGAACCTCCCAGCTGCCTGCAATTCTTTTAGTGCTGCAGACCTCACCCAAAAAATCCTTCTGGAGTCATATAGTGAAAAGAAGACAAAAAGGAGGGAGAGGGGGTATGCAGCTGCAGGTTCTCAATAAAGGTACGTTTACACCGCAATACGTTTGTTTTAGAAGCACGAGCTGGCCAACGCATACTTCTAAAATCCTCTGTGCCGGTCCCATAGACTTGTCACTTCTTTTTCCCAACGCACACTATGCGTCAGGGAAAACAGCAGGTAATCTTAATGAGAGCTATGAATTACCATATTTGCGGTCCGTACTTTGGGTGTATTGCAGCGCAGTTACGCAATACAAACCGCAAATACGCCATGTGAACATACCCTAAGGGAAAGAGGGGAGAAGAAGCAGCAGATTTAGACAGTATTACATTGGGGTGTAGTTGACTTTTGGGGTCCCCCTGTGAAGTTGATTCTTGGGCCCCACGAGTGGAGTTGAATCTAGTGCTCATCAGTGAAGTTGATTCTTGGGATCCACAGGAGTTGATTCTTGAGGCCCACCAGTGGAGATGATTCTGGCGGCACCATTATGATTCTGGGGGCACCAGTGGAGTTAATTCTTGGGCCCCAAAAGTAGAGTTGATTCTTAGAACCCACCAGTGGAGTTGATTCTTGGGGCCCATCAGTGGACTTGGTTCTTGGAGCCACCAGTGGAGTTGATTCTTAGGGCCCATCAGTGGTCTTGGTTCTTGGAGCCTACAAGTGGAGTTGATTCTTGGAGCCCACCAGTGGAGTTGATTCTTGGGACCCATCAGTGGACTTGGTTCTTGATGTCCACCAGTGAAGTTGATTCTTGCGGCCAACCAGTGAAGTTGATTATTGGGACCTCCCTAATTAGTTGATTTTGGTGCCCACATTTTTATGACTACATTGGTTGACAACTCTATGACGTATGCCATATTCAGTAGGTATATAAATATATAGTTCTTGTTGGATTTTCTTATTGCTATAATACATATACTGTATAAATTATATATTTAAATTTTTTTTTAGGTTTTTTTTAAAAAATAAATTTTTATATTATAATTA
>JAODAL010061763.1:0-20130 GCA_025379985.1 Phyllomedusa bahiana | reverse complement strand
CTTTCATAGCTTATACTTAATGATTTAGGTAATGCAAACCAATTGCAAAACTGCTTATTTTTACTGTCTCCATCATTACAGATATGATCTTTGTAGTGAGAAAACCCCTTTAAATTTACTCGGATTTTCCATTACCAGATGTACGACTTACGCAGTGACCAGGGCCAAAATGTAGCAGATGCAAGAATTTTATTTCATTGCCCATTAATTTAAAATACTAAATACATTTAGTTTGAGCAGCCAACATCCAGTGAACTGAAGCCACCACTATTTCTGTTGTAATTACTATCTGTCAGATAAAATTACATTCCACCGCATCCCGTAATGGAAGAGGGGACCAGGTGAGATCTCGTGCCCTCTTCATGTCTCTATAATTGCTGTTTTGCTCTCATTTGTACAAGTATAATGGCTGCTAAATCTTGAGGACATGGGTTAAGTGCTTCTGAAATGTCTCCACATTTGGATATTCTTAGCTTTATGTTATGCAGCTCACTTTTTGGCAGCAGTAAAATAAGAGAGCAAAGAGAGGTTAACCCCATAAAATGATCATTATAGCTGGAGGAAAGAAAAATTAGCTCAACTTCTGGATTCTGTTGATCTTTATTTCACGGAGGTGGAAAATGACAAGACTGCATGCAATATAACTAGTTTTAGGGAACAATGCTCCATATATGGTGGGAATGCCCCTCCCTGGCAGACTTTTGGACAGCGATATATGAGATTAATAAGGATATCTCGGGTCTGGTTATCCCGGGAACCCCGGAAGTGGCCCTACTGTTCATGTTTGACCTGGGGGCCTCCACCTATAAAAAACCTCTCCTTAGACATTTACTGCAGGCAGCGAAAACAGTTATTCCCAGGCATTGGAAATCACCAGACCCACCCTCTATCGAAGATTGGTTCACGGAAGGTCTCCCATGTTTACCATATGGAAGAGCTTTTAGCCACCACGGAAGATCAGGCCCGGTTTTTGACTAGAACATGGGCCCCCTGGCTTCAATTTAAAAATTCTTCTGCCTTCCACCCCCTCAGTACGCAGGCGCGACAATGACACTGTGTTCACGGGACCCACCCTCACCCCCCCTTTTTTACCTGCCCCCTTCCTTCTTTCCACCCCGCTCCCCTCTTTCTGTTGTGTGAGAATGAGAGTGAGAGCGGTGTTTTGTCATGTCTTGTTGGTTTGTTTGTTGGCCGTAACACGTCTTTATCTTGCATTTTACTCCGGACCGATAAAGTACCCTTAATGTTGAGGCCGCGTAATCATAGTGTTCTTTTCTTTAGAATTCCATGTCAGGTATTTACTACTCTAGTTAATTCTCTACTGAGTTTAACATTATCATGTTTATAGCTATGCTGCTCCTTGTCAGCTCTTGCCGTGGATATGGGAATACTTATAGCACCTCTTGTCACCCCTTCCCTTTTTTTTGTGGCATTGCTATCGCACTTTCTCTTGTCACTTCTGGTGGAATTCTCTTTTTGTAACAAGTATGCTGTTGCATTTATGATTATTATTGCACTGTTTATCTGTACCTTGCATCAGTATACATTGTAATAAACAGCGCTGAATTTGAAAGCAATATAACTAGTTTTGGCAATTCGGGACCATTGGAGATTAGTTGTCACAAAAAAAGTCACACTCATCTATGCTATTCCAGTAGATCACAGGATTGAAGACTGGACAACCCCTTTAACTTACTAGTTTAATAATACAATGCTCCATTTGTGGCCTTACTTCTCGTCCGACATCTTATGCGACATCACGTAATGAGAGGTAGTGGATGTGGGGAAAGACATATGTATATCCAGATAAATATTTTACCTAAAAAATAGGACTGATAAGGACAATTCATCTCTCCCTACTGAGTTTCCTACCCTAGAAAGAACACTTACATAAAGTCAAAAACATCATTTGGTTTTGCACATCAAAAAAAAATTGTTTAAAAAAAAAGCACAAATGCACAATGGTGTGGCAGCAATACATATAGACATTCAAATTCAAAATACAGTGGCACACCATGGACTAAAGAAACTATCAAAAAGGACATAGGAAAAAGCATTACTGCTAACTAGGATACATGGAAAAATTAGTTTGAGGTTCTTAGTTCACACTTTTGGCCAAAACTGCTTAAAGGGGTTTTGCCACCATGTAAAGTCGACGTGGGATGCTTAGAAATCATAAGTTTGGCACTTTCCTAATTGCATGTCATTAAAAAAAGTGTAAGGTGCCACAACTGCAGCCTTTGTTACCTTATCATTGTGTACAGCTGGTTGTCATTGGAGCTGACCTGTTCTAAGCCTTCTGCCTGTCTGGCCGCGCTTGCGTGGTTCATGACTCTTCCTCTGAACCCCCCTAGGGAGCACACCGGTCCTGACACACGGCCTGACATGTGCAGTAGCTCCCCTCCCGGCCAGGACAGTCTGTCGGCTCCTCACTTCCCCCTCCTTGTCTGCTACGTTTCTCTATATTCTGGGTCTTTGTCCTGCTCCCTGCCTCCCTGCTTTTAGTTATGTAGCTCTCAGATGCCGGCAGGAGCGCACACGACTCGCAGCGCGATGACGTCACTAAGTGCCGTCTTGAGGGCGGGTTTTTTTAAACTACCCAAGCAGAGAACGCCCCGATCTCAAGACCCAGGGGACCAGCAGCAGCGTGTGAGGTAGGGAACAGCCGTCTTGGCAAAACCACTTTAAACCCACTTCCGAACTTCACTGGGACCTCAGGCAAGTGGGTCCTACGCTATTGTTACCTCTCTATTGGGTCCTGTTCAGACCAGCACACTTCAGGGAGCGAAGATACCTGCTTCAAAGCACACTGCACTGATTTAAAACCTAAGGAAGTGGGTGGGGTGCAAACACCAAAATGGAGTCAGCCACTCCTTCCTTACATATCAGTGCAGTGTGCTTTGAAGCAGGTATTTTCGCTCCCTGAAGTGTGCTGGTCTGAACAGGACCCAATAGAGAGGTAACAATAGCGTAGGACCCACTTGCCTGAGCTCCCGGTGAAGTTCGGAAGTGGACTTAAGCAGTTTTGGCCAAAAGTGTAAACTAAGAACCTCAAATTTTTTTTTCCATGTATCCTACATAGCAGTAATGCTTTTTTTCAAAATTCCTATGTCCTTTTTGATAGTTTCTTTAGTCCATAGTGTGCCACTGTTTTTTGAATTTGAATGTCTAGAAAGAAACCTTGGCGGGGTAACTGCTCTAAAAAGAGCGACCCCACACTTCTAGTTTGCCCTACGAATTTCCTAAACTCGGTATAAAGAAAAAAACAAGGGTACATAAAGAGCAGTTTCCAAATATATTGCCCTTCCAACTTCTCAAATCCAATCCAAATACATATATATTTCTCTTAGACTCAGGATCAGACCATAATCCACATGTATACAAAACTCCAAACGTGTTTCATCCCAGGTCAGCAGACTCTTCAGTGGGGATACCTGGTGAAAAAAAGGTAAACTAGGATGATGCATCCTCCACGAGATTATATGGGAGTAATATGGGAGCTAGTGTACTCTACCAACATCGATAAAGTCCCTTAGACAAGTTCCCTACCGTGAAATATAAAAAATGCTATAGCTACATCCTGCCCATATGCACTGACAGCGTGACCATGATGAGTAGTAAGGAGGCCATGACCTTTATTGGCCAGTGGCCCAGGCCTCAGGAGGTGGTGATTTACTTGTGACTGCATCAGATCCCTTCCTACAATTGTCTGGGCCATTGGTCAGCGCCATATATCATCCCACAACAAAGTATTGTATAACAGTGAGATATTTGTGCAATAAAAGGACCGAGGAGAACGTTAAATCATTTGTCACAGGGTCCTCACAATGACAAATACATTGGTTAAACCTACGTAACAAATCCTAGTCGCAGTAATTCAGCTAATACATTTTAATATCTGACCTTGAACAGATCATATGTGGGAGATTTATGATGGCGGCGCCATCTCAGGCCATACAAGTAAGACAGGAAGTACCAGACATTACAATTTAAATAACTGATGCCATATAATATCTGGAATTCAAGGCTTAAAGGGGTTGTATCATTACATTAAATGGTCTTCAGAATAAGGGGACAGTGAAAACAAGCAACTTTGCAATTGGATGTCATTAGCAGAGCTGTCTCGCTTCACTGTCTTCCTTATCTTCGTTTTGTGTAAACACTGTTCCCCAGTGTCGGTCGGATTCCACCTCCTTTCATTTCATACTAATTAACATTCTGTCTGGCCCCCGGTCATATTCACGGGAGCATTCCTGCCTCTCTCACTCAGAATAAGGGGTCTGCAACATTTCACTCTGCACAGCCAGCAGCTCCACAGTAACACTGCAGCTGCTTCTACAATCAGAAAACAGCAGAATTGTTCTCGGTGCCTAATGCTGCTGCGTGTAAACATAGTAGGGAGACAGATCTGTGCTGCTCTGGATGAGTTCATAGAAGACTGGATTCAACTGTAACAAACCTCCAGCTGTGGGAGGAGAAGAGATCAGTGTCTAGACTGAATGCAGGGCTGCGCTATGTAAACAAACAGCTCTTACAAAATAAGACTGCATAGGGAGAGGAACAACACAGTGACATGTGGACTCAGACAGAGAGGGGGTGGGGGGAGAGCAGGGATGTGCTATCCGCTCCCACTGATCTCAAACAAACACACTGACTCGGGAGCGAGCACGAACAGTGAAGGGGGCGATGATGTCATCCCCCTTCAGTTAAGAAAAACCCAGCTGGGAGGGGAAGAAACGCCCCTGGATTTGAAGAGCTGAGACACTGAAAGTGCAATGAAACACACTAACTGATGAAGCAATAAATCCCCTTTAAGTTCTTGGGCTAAAGGACAAGTGTAGGTACCAGACATCTTGTGTTTGTCACAAGAGAAGAAAACAGTAGGAAAGAGGCTAAAATATTTTATGTGGGCCTCACATGACAATTTGACACATTGATCTTCTGAAATAAAATGTGTAAATGTCAGTAATCACGTTGTGATTATTTATGCATTGCTGAAATGCGAACTGTAGTGTCCCCTACTGACCTTGAGAATTGAGGACTGTAGCTTGATAAATAGGTGATCATGTCGACTGTATGTGATCACCCATGAAATGAAAGGGAGGAGCAGAAACTACACTATTAAGGAGTATAATGGCGATATTTATCAATATATTTGCTCCAAAATTGGTATATCTAATCCCGTGATGAACCCGCTGTTGTCAGGGAAACACATCCGGACCAAATTTTTTGCTAACCAAATATTCCTTTAGCTTGAAATTCTTTATTTGAATTCAGCTCCTATTATGAATCTCCTATTATATGAGGAATATAGTAGGTTCCTGCAGGGATAGTCGTCGGTGGGGGGGCCACCCTTTTCGGGGCAATGATCCTATAATTTTGAAGGGTCTTTATTAAGGACTTTGTGAGGGAAATTGATTTATTTAAAAGTTTTTTTTCTTCCTCATACAGCTACGTCTATTGGCTTATTGTTGAGCCTAACAAGGAATTAAAGGGGTTTTGCCACAATGTAATGTTGACGTGGGATCTTCCAAAATGGGTTTTTAATCACTTTTCTAAATATATGTGATTACAAAAATTGCAGTCTGAGAGAGCTACAGCCTTCATTACATGCCCTTGGTTACTTCAAAGAGTCTTTTAGATACGGCCGGGAAAAGCGACGGCTTGCGCAAGAAGCTTCTTCTATGAACGACTGCAGAATTTTTTAAGGCCCCGGGGACAATATGTTTTTTTTTGAACAAATAAACTATTTATGTTATAGATACCTGCTTATCTATGACAGACAAAATGAAAAAGTTTTTAAACGCTGTGTAGAATAGGTTTTCCCTTTTTTGAATGAACCCCAAAAGTTATAGTTTGCTTATTTCATGACATGTCACAGGACCCTTATGCAGCTTTTCCTGCTTGTGCTCCTCTCTCCCTTTTCAGCTCCGTTTACATTAGCTTCTTACAGATAAGGCTCCTCCAACAGTCATCTGGGGCTGTTCTGCGTATTGGGAACCCCCTTTTTTACCGTTTATTTTTTACTTAATTTAACCCCCATCCCCTCCTCCTCCCCCCTCCCCTCCCCTTTTCCCCGCTTATACTCGCCTGTTTTAAAACCCCTGGGCTGGGGGCCTTAAATTTTTGGGAAAACCCCTTTGGAAAAAATCAACTTTTTTTTTTTTTAATTTTCCTTTATTTAATTGCTTGTCTGAATTATGAATTTTTTGGGGTTTTTAATATTTAATAAAGGGGGTTTTTTTAAAACTTTTTGAAAAAAAAACATTTTAATTTTTCAACTTTTTGTTTTTTTCTGGAGGGGCCCTTGTTTTAACTTTTTGTCATAAATAGGAGGGCTTACTATGAGGACTGTGGCCTAAAAGTTTAAGAAAGATTTATTAATTCTATAGCCAAAAAATAGCACAAATTTTGTCTCTATTTATTTTTCGCGGTAAATCTAATTAGTTGCGTTTTAGATTTGGCATATGGCTGCTAAATTTAGGAAGCCCCTTGCCTTCATTTTTAAAACCCCTGTGGCGCTTCACTCCTTTCAGAAAGTCCTGGTTGTACTTTCAGAGCGTCCCCCAAGGGCAAACTAAAACCCGGGCATGGATACAAAGATACGTAACAGGAAAAGTCGGGACGGGAAGAGTTCAATGAACATTAAAGGGGTTGTCTCACAGAGCCCAGGAGTTTTAACTCACACTTACTCACCTTACTTCAACTCACCCGTCAGCTGTGGTGGTTCTATACATATTGACATACCAGCTCTGTACCCCCCAACTCTTCTTTTTGCTTTGCCAGGCTGCGGGAGTTTAATCTATGGTGCACCGTTTCGGGCTCATGGGGAAAACCATACATCCAACTCTCCCGCTTTTGGGGGGGGGTCCCGCTAATGGGGGGCCCCCCCCCCCCCCACCCTCCCGGCAGAGGGCTTTCCCCCACCCCACAGGCAGGGGGGGAACCGCGGCCAAGGTACGCGGGTGCGCTACTTTGGCCCCCCCGGGGCCGCTCCACAGGGGGGTAAACCCCCGCAGCGGCACGTCTCAGCAACGGGGAAAGGGCAGGGGGATCGTTCCCATCCCCCTCCTCCCCCTTATACAGCCCCGGGTTTCGCTGTAAAACAGACACGTCGCACGCGCGCGCGGTCACCCCCCTGCGACCTGAGACTACTCATCGGCCAGAATGTCCGGATCTGCAAGCCGGTGAGGTAAGTGGCTTTATTTTTTTATTTTTATTGTTTCAGGGGGGGGCACCTGGCTTCAATGGGGGGGGGGGTCTACCCGGCAACAAGGGGGGACTACCCCCGGGTACAAAAAAGGGGGGGGTCTACCTGGCAACAGAGGGGGGACTACCTGGGGTACAATGGGGGGGGGGCGCCTGGCAACAGAGGGGGGATTTCCCCTACAAGCGGGGGGCCACCTGGGAACAAGGGGCACTACCGGGTAAATGGGGGGGGCACCGGCAAAAAGGGGGACTACAGGCTACAATGGGGGGTCTACCTGCAACAGAGGGGGGACTACCCGCTACAAAGGGGGGACTACCCGGCTAACAAATGGGGGATCTCCCCGGCTAACAAAGGGGGGATCTCCCGGGAAACAGAGGGGCACTACCTGGGAACAAAGGGGGGCATCTACCTGGCAAAATTTTGGCTCTACCGGCTACAGAGGGGGGCTTCCTGACTTCAAGGGGGGATCTCCGGGGTAAGGGGGCATCTACCTGGGTACAAGGGGCACACTTGGGCTACAAGGGGGGATCTCCCCTGTAGGGGGACTACCCGGTTATGGGGGGGTACTACCGGGTAAAAGGGGACTACCTGCTTTTCTTTTCCAAAGCCGTTATGCATTTAGGTGGAGTGGGTGTGGCTTTTTGAAGGGGCGTGGCACACTGACAAGATGGGCGTGTCCATGCAAATTTTTGCCGAGCCGCGGTCCGCGCGCCGCCCTCTTGAATCTCCTGCTTTTTCCATTTCAAAAGTTGGCAACTATGGTGAAAACTTCTTTGCTTGTTGGAGATAACACACTGTGTTCTCAACCTGCCATAATCGTGATGTCACTCCCTGCTGTTACGAACCTAGGTAGTGGATCCGCTGGGCCACCGCAAGCGGTGGTAATAGCCGTGCCATGGAGCGGAGTCTAAGTGGGTCCCGGTTTTCACCAGAGCCCGCCGCAAAGCCGGATGGACTTGCTGCGGCGGATTTCCACTAGGTCGCTACCAATGATGCGACTTGCTTGCGGTGGTAGCCCGAGGTGCAACGAAGTACCAAATCGACAGACAAACTCGTAGTCGGGACGGCCAAAGGGTCGGGGCTGGCAGCAAAGGTTCGTGGTCAAGAAACGTAAGCCGGAGGGACTGGTTCACAGAACTGGCAACCGGAACGTAAAGAACGCTTCTCGCATAGGGTGAGGGCACTATGGATTCGGCGTCCAGGAAGAGGTGGAGCCCTTATATAGTGTCAGCAGCCGGCAACCCCAATTACCGGCGCGCTGTTCCTTTAAATCCGAGAGAGCCGGCGCGCGCACGTGCCAGTCAGGTGAGAAGGAGCAGGAGCGCGGTCAGGTAAATCCGTGCGCGGTCAGGGGGCTGCGGCGCCACTCGTAATACCTGCTCTTAGATAAGACAAAGAGCAGAGCAGAAAGAGAAGAGCAGGACGGTAACCAGAGAAACCTGTGTGAACTCAGGTGTGCTATCTCTTGACCAGGACAATATCAAAAGAGCAATGTCCAAGCAGGAGGTCAGGTCAGATGGTGGACAAGAAGCTGGGTCAGGATGATGGCCAGGGTCAAATTCAGAATATGATGTAAAAAAAAATAATTAGGAAAGTATTACGCATAACCTAATGAGGAATGCAATATACTAGGGGGATTGTCCCTTTAGACATGGGATAAAGTGCTGCCATAGGTGGAGGGTGATATTTGTGGTGCACACTAATCCTTTATATTGGTATGGACCAACACACATGCACCAGACTACACAGTAGCACGGGTTTCCCGATGGGGTGATGAAGTGAACGTATGGAAATATACAGAGTAGTGAAATAGTAAGTGGATGCCGCAGCGTCATTAGACACAAGCCAGTTTTCAGTATGTGATAAAGAAACAGACACGGGTGGTCAGTGACTGGCTGCTAGGTCAGTTCCAAAATGACCTTGTCTTCTTCTGAACCTCTTAGGTTTCTATGGGACTATTGAGGACTGGTTTGACCGTAGGGGGGAAATGTATAGAAACTGTCTAGGTGGAGCTTCTGAGGACAGACCGTCAATAGTCCCAACGATTTTACAGAGAAAGATGACCACTAGAGCAGAACACATTAGAGATGTAGACACCTAAGGGGACATTTATGAAAACTGTCCAGGTCTAAGACTTTCTTTGTTGCCCATAACAACCAATCAGAGCTCCCCTTTAATTTTTTCAGAGCACTATATGAACTGAAAGGGGCACTCTGATTAATTGCTATGCGCACTAAAGAAAGTCTTAGACCTGGACAGTTTTCATACATGTCCCCTTAGGTGTCTACATCTCTAATGTGTTCTGCTCTAGTGGTCATCTTTCTCTGTAAAATCCTTGGGACTATTGGTGGTGTGTCCTCAGAAGCTCCACCACCAGTCCTTCTGAAAGCTGACGGTGACTAACCCAGTTGTATACAATGAAAGAGCCATTTCAACTTTGGCAATGATGTCCTTTTGCTCCATCATCTTTCGTATTAATTGCATTCGTGATGGGCGGACCTCCTAGGACATTGTCCCATAGATACGGGGGTGAACTGTATGTCATACTGACATGAAGCAAAGCATTTGACCTCTTGTGTCTCACACTGGATGTTATTAATAGAGTGGGCTGATCTTGAACTTTGCACAGATTACAATGCACATTGTGGGGAATGTAAGCAGACAGGGAGGCCTTTTCTATGTGCTGGCTTATTCAGATTACACAAAGCTCAGTAGGATACTCTATTCAGAGGACTAATTACTAGTGTATTGTCAGGGATGATGGCTGTAGGCAGGTCACCAGCGTGCCACTGCTCCACATCTGATACCATGTGCACTTACGAGGTACAAAGTGTTCCAAGTGTTCTTCTTCCGAAATAAATATAAATCTCATTGTTCTGGAGCACAACCTTGTTTATAGAAATCTTCATATAAACAGGGAACTGAATAAATTTGTTCAGGTACGACTCTTATTACAGGGAACTAGAGTCTACTAAAAGAGCATGTGATCCGAGGTGTTTATACAACTGATAGGTGAGTGACAACTGGGATCGCAGTTACCAAATTTACATCAGAAAGGAGTATTTTTGTTAAAACCAATATTCCTGGAAAACTATTTTTTATTTCTTTTTGGGCTGCACTGTTTTTATTCCGACAGTCCTATGTGATTAAAAATGACACGTAAAATATTGTCCTTTACTAGCTGTGAGATAAAACTAATCTTACTTTACTGTTTGTGCTATTTATCTCTATGTAGTCTCATTACACATAGTAGGTAATGACCTAATGATCGCTCTACTGTTCTCTAGACAGGGATAGATAAGATTAAACCACAGGGCAATGAATAGAACAATACATGAAAGGAAAATGGGGTAATGTTTTTCTTCACTGGAGAGGGGATTTCTTCACATTTATCAGGTCCTGCTGATAATACTTACACCTCTCAGGCATTAGTTGGCCTGGAAGAAGAGCCATAAAGCAATCCTTTCACTCCCTTTAAATTATTTATTCTTTTTAAATCTAACTCTCTACTCATTATGTGCTACTCACATTACCCTTTTATTACCTGTCCATAAATCGCTATCTATTTATCCATCCATCACTATCTATCTATCTATCTATTATCTATTTTCTACTAAAATAGGTGCCTTTTTTGGATCAGGTCCCTATTCTAAAGAGAGGGGGGATAGATTGACTTTATTTAAAAAAGAAGGAACTCGAAGGGATTTATAAACTGAATTCTCCCCCGAAGGGAAATTAAAAAAAAATTTTAAGATAAATTATAAATGTTTAAATAAGGAAAAATCTAGTTGTCCCCCCTTCTTTCCCTATTCATGCCCCTCTTAGCTGGGGGGGTTTGTTGGGTTAATTTTTTACTGCATCTATATATGGTTTTTTAGAAATACTGTATGTACAAGTACGATTTTGAAAATTTTTTTAATTTTTTTTTTTTTATTTTTTGTTTTCAGATTTTAAGAAGGGGGAAATATGAATTACCTCCTACCAAAAATTTTAATATTTTTTTTAAAAAATTTTTTTTTTCTTTTAAAAAAAAATTTTTATTTTTTTATCTTTTTTGGTCTGGCCTCAGTCTTGCGGTGTTTTGTTGTGCAGTCCCCTGTATTGATCTATGCCATTATTTTTTTTTATTTTATTTGTTTTTTCTTTTTTTTCTTTTATTTTTTCATTTATTTAATTTTATTAAGATTTTGTTTTATATGTGTGCGCTATGAAAAGTGAGGAGTCACTTGGGATCGTGGTACTATGTTTTATGAGCCCCGGAGTTATGACATTAATTTGTTGTAGCTTTTGGGTCTCTTATTTTGGGGTTAATATGGGCTGCAGTTCATGGTATCAATTGCTATCTGTTCTGTGGCTCATTGAGCAGGTAGTATGCATTACCGAACTGGTGTGTATTCTGCCATGTTCCCCCAGCAAAATAGTGGTCCATGTCCCTGTTTGCCTAATTAATTATCATATAATTATTTTTATTATTTCTTTAAATGATTATGTTTTATTTATTTTTTATTTTTATGCCTGGCGGCAGTCTAAACGTTTCTGTCCCATTATATGTATACGTGGCTGCTGGCTCCCCCTTTCTAAGATGGCGATCGTAACTTTCGATCTCTTTGCGCATGCGCGGGCTGCGGCGGATTCCGCTGTGTGCTCGCGCGATGCCGGGGATCCGGACATGCGCACCTAGACACTGCAGACGCCGAGTTGTCTGACCTGAATCCATGTGGCTTTGTTCACACTAAGTGGAAGGAGGAGCTCATTCTGCCCTTTATGTATGTAAATATACACTTGTATTTTGTGCTTATGCACTTATTATACACTGATGATTGCACATTTATAATTAATTTGATTTCCACATGTTATTTTCACTGAATTTGATTCTTTATGTATATTGATATATGTTAGATGATCACGAATATTTTAATATTGTAATTGCACTGTTTTAATCACTGATGAATGTAATTTGCATATGTATGAACACTGACCAAAAAAATTTAAAAGATGTCTGCCACTCCTGTATTGCTTTAGGAAAAAGGTCTGTTGTGAGCCGAAACGTTGCCCTGTGGACATGAAATAAAGCACTGATTTTTTTCATCTTTTAAAATTTGTGAGTGCAAGCAGTTTTTCCTTTTTTTTATTTTTTTATCTATCTATCTATCTATCTATCTATCTATCTATCTATCTATCTTATATCAATCTAGCTCATATCTATCTATCCATCCATCCATCCCATATCTATCTGTCAATCTATCTCATATCTGTCTACCTGTCCATCCATTCGTCTGTCTATCTTCTATCTATCTATCCTATATCTATCTGTCAATCTAGCTCATATCTATCTATCTATCTATCTATCTATCTATCTATCTATCTATCTATCTAACTATCTAACTATCTATCTGTCAATCTATCTCATATCTATCTATCTAACTATCTATCTGTCAATCTATCTATCTCATATCTATCCATCCATCCCATATCTATCTGTCTATCTTTTTTTCCTTGAATAAATGACTTGCTTATTGCTGTTTTACAAATACAAACATGGATCTATATGTTATAGCAGTTGGATTATCCTGTTCAGAAATATTCTAGCAGTTATTTGGTTATTCTGGATATTTGCTCTGATAGAAGAACTGGTGCCAGCGTCGTTCATACATTTGAGTTGATTAATTGCCGTTGGATTTGCTGACACAGCACCTAATAAATTTGGAACAATTACTTTGGGTCCCGCAGTCCAGGAAGAGGCTGTGCAATTACTTTTGGCTCTGACCCCATCGTTTTTTTTCGATGCCAGCGTTAACCATTTGAAGCTTATGAAACTGTTACTAGCACAAGACATTGGCGAAAAAACTTTCTTTCACATCTCTATAATATGTTGTGCTGCGATGATTGTATGGCATCTATAGTTATATGCACGGAGACAGAGGTCATATATAGAGAACGTAAGAGAATCATTAACACAGGACAACTTCCAATATGTAACTGTCTGGATGAGCTATCAAACCTTGGGAAACAATGAGTAGAATTCCTCTAATCCCTCTGTGGGATTGGAGCCAGATATTCTGGATTATCAAACAGATTATCTGTCACACCCATTTATAGAGACCAATTGTTGGAGCCTTTCTTTCCCATTTGTTTATAGTTCCAACATATTCTGTAGCGTTGTGCAGAAATTACTATCAGGCCCCGTAGTCACTGGGGCTCACAATCTTGTTTTCCTGTTATATGCACGTAGCAGGGTCAGTTTCATAGGAAGCTAATTAACCTATTGGTATAGATGGAAACTGGAGTGCCCAGAGAAAACCCACCCAAAGACGGAGAGAACATACAGAGTCCAGGCAAATGGTCTCCTCGGTCATCAGTGCAATTTTCTAATTTTTTTCTCTAATCAGTCTTCTGCTTCTGGTCTTGGGAAACTGCATTTCATTTTGCAATTCATTACTGGGATCGTGCCAGATTATTGGATTTCCAGATGTTGGATTGATGGAATTAATCTGTATTTATATATATGTAAGGTGTGTACGCAGATGCCAGGAGAGGCAGGTGCACCTGTATAGCGGATCTTAGTGCTGATAGGCCTTCCGGTGGTGTGCTGGGATGTGTAGTGCGCTGCCACAGAGACTCTTCAGCTTGTGGGTCTTAACAGGCTTTTACTCACGATCTACTAGAGTAGAAAAACCACTGCACACCACAATGAATGCTTGATAAACTTAACAGAATTAACAGAAGTATTCCCAGGTGTGCGTAACCTTTTTTGAGTAAATTACGACTATTTTGGTTTTTCGCACCCAAATTAATACTTGTAACAATTAAATGACGTCCGAAACTTTTGCTTATAGCATAAATGAAGCCGAAAGGATCATTTCTAATACTAATCTTTCTCGTGACTTCTTACACATACCTCCTTCTGAACTAAGAACGAGGGACTATGAGAAAGAATTAAGAAAGTATACAGCTTATGAGCTACACGCAGCCACCTTAACGGAATACCACAAATTACAGAGGATTCCGAGGGGCTTGCGCAGTCATTTGAGACCTACTATTTTTGCTGATGACCCTGACTACTGTAACAAATACAAAAATATACTCAATAAATGTTCATTCGATTTAATTTTATTAACTATCGAAACTCTACAAACCAAGCTTGCTGAATCATCCAAGAAAATTGAAGCTATTGAATCCCAATAATCTACTTCTATTTCCACGGAAGAATGGACTAACCTGAAAGATAAAATCGCGCATACTATTCAGGAATTTAAGAAGTCCAATGAACAGAAAAATAGAAACAAGTTTATAGGAGATACAGAGGACTACCTAAATGACACAGTCTACAGGTGGCAGGAGAATTCATCCTTGTATACCTGTTCTCCCTTCAATCGACCAGCCACATATCACCACTATTCTTCTGGTTCAGACAGCGACCGCTCTGGAACCTCTTCTAGACAATCTTTTTTAGGGAGAGGACGGGGAGGACGGCAAAACAGACGGCACCGTCAATACGACCAATACGCAGGGGAAGGAGGAAGACTGCCTCCACCTCCTCCACAGATTCTCACTCGGTCACAGGTGAGTCACCTCTAGTGTTTAACATTTCTTCACATAACTTATGTCCTTCAGAAATGACTTTACTTAGTAAGGGACTTTCTTTTTGTCCAACATCTAGTTTTGATACTTTCACACTAGAGGAAGACCTTCACGTTTTTTTCAAAATATTTGACTTAAAGTCCACTTCCACAACTTCCCGGGTGAAGCAGTCCCGACACTTCTAACAAACCAGTTCCCATTTTTTCTATTTCTAATTTGAATTTAAGACTCAAATCCACATACAATCCCATCCCATCACCATCCAGTGGAAACTTTTGTTAGGCTAGTGAAGCAGGATTTATCCACCCTGTCCACACATGGTGAGTTTAAATATCACTCGAACCTATCATCCACAGAATATCAAGCATTGCATACCCTTTGCCACTCACGTGATATTACAATAAAACCTGCCGATAAAGGCAGTGCCATCGTCATCATGGATACCTCCATGTATTTGGAGGAAATCGCTCGACAATTATCAGATAGAGACACATATATACCCCTTGATAGAGATCCTTCCAATGGAATCAGAGTTCTTATAAAAGACCTCATTGATAAATACATAGGATTGGAAATCATTGACACCCCGACGGCTAATTTTCTCACCAATCAGTACCCCACTACACCAGTCTTCTATATACTACCGAAGATCCATAAACATCCCACAAAGCCACCAGGAAGACCCATAGTGGCCTCCACGGACTCCATTTTGTCTCCTTTGTCAATTTTAGTAGAAAAAATCCTTACTCCATTGGTAAGACTCACTCCATCTTTCCTATTGGATACAGGCGACTTTCTAACTAAGATTAAAAACATTTCTCCGGTTACTGAACCACATTATTTAGTAACGTGGGATGTCACCAGCCTTTACACATCCATAGGACACACAGAAGGCATCAGATCAGTTAAAATCTTTCTTGAACAACATAACTTCCAGAATGACGCCAAACAATTTTGCATGGATATACTGTCTCTGATCCTACACAATAATTTCTTTTTGTTTCAAGATCAGTTTCATAAACAATGCAAAGGAACAGCAATGGGCAGCAACATTGTGCCCCCTTACGCTAATATATACATGGCTATATTTGAGCAAGACCATGTATACCCTAATGAGAACTTCCGATCCAATGCTAAGATCTGGCTAAGGTTCATAGACGACATATTTTGTGTCTGGACTGGCTCACTCTCCTCTCTTTTAGATTTCCACTCTCAGATTAACACAGCCGTCCCAGGTCTACAATTCACGATCCATTATGATTTAGACCATATTCACTTTCTAGACACTATCATTCTGTCGGACATCCATGGCAATCTCACTACGGATATTTACCATAAACCCACCAATCGTAATAGGCTGCTACACTTTCGTAGCAGTCATGCACCGAGTATAAAGAAAACTTTACCTGCCGATCCAGCTTTGTCGTATACCTAATTAAATGCCCATGCGGACTCGCCTATGTGGGACAAACCACTCAGGCTGTGAAGGACCGCATATCCAAACACAAGTCCACCATTAGATGTAAAGAGATCTTACTACCTATTCCAGCACACTTTACGAGTTACAATCACTATCCGTCACAACTCCGTTTTCAAGTGATCGAGCAGGTTCCTGCTCCTCGACGAGGGGGTAACCGTATAGCCACACTATTGAAAAGGGAAAGATTTTGGATACATACCCTTGGCACTCTTGAACCTGGGGGTCTAAATAGAGAATACGACATACATCTATGATGGATTACTTATGACTGTATCTTTTGTCTCCATATGCATAGGCCCCCACGCATTCAATATGTATTTTGGAGAATATAATTTTTCAATGTACACAATCTTCAAAATTATTTCGGAAATTTTAGAATTAATGGAGGTTTGCATTTTGCTCTGGTTCTTTGTAGATTCTGTTTATAGGCTACTATACATTTGATATGCAATTTTCTGGACACACATTTTTTCGGAAGAGTGTATTTTGTTCTAGTTCTTTATAAGATCTGTATACCTATTATTCATACATATATACACTGTTACTAGGTTTCAGTATTATATTGTGTTTGTTGCATAATATTGTGTACTATCACTTGTACCTTTATCTGCATGGTTTATCTTCCTATTTTTTTTTTACCTCTCGTTCTTAGAGAAAATGAACATCTTCTGGCATATGGTAACCTTTGTAACTACCATTCTCTCATACCCTTTTTCTTTTCTTTTACATATTCCCCTTTATCCATTATGTTATTCATTTAAACATACTCATCTTTCCCTTGATTCCTATCTCTGTTCCTCTCTTGTATCTTGCTCTCCTGTCTCTCTTTATGCCACTCTTTTCTTACACCATATACCGCTGTATTCTCTGTATTTTCCCTTAGCTCCGCAGCCCGACAGCGCCGCTGTGTGGCGCATGCGCAGTGGAACTTGCCCATACTGCCCTCTTCCCTTTCATGATTTCCGGCACAATTGCGCAGTCGCGGCTTTACCGCGCAGTCGCGGCAGGCTATTTAATGGCCGCCCGCATCGTGGTCTGCACGGATGCTCCAACCTACTACTCCCGGACGTCAGGTCCTTACTTATACTTCACAAGGTAACTTTGGTTCTGTTTTTCTCCTCACAGCGACCTTTACTTAGTGCATTTAATAACCCCAGCTTCTCTCTCCTTAGCGCATCCCTTATTCAGGAACATATCCTGAGTTTACCCTACCCTTATGCCGCTACTTTTGGGTAAGCACTTTTATATGAGTGCTATGTATGAATGCCCCACTGCTCTTATCACTAGTATATAATCATCTCATTTACCCCATCTTTTGCAGCTATCCATACTCAATATTGATCTACATACTCCTCATCTCCTACAACACACTGGGTTCATCTAGGTAAGAAGACCTCACCCCATTCCCATACTGCATTCTTTCTCTTCGCTATCCTCATTGTCACCTCGTTTTGATATTTATCCTTATTCTGTCTATATATAAGCTCTTATTATCATTAAAACCTGCCCCCCTTTTTTTCTTTGATTTCTTCGCCCCCTTTTTTTTTCTCTGCTTCCTTCCCTTTGTTCCCTTTTCCTTGTTGTACCTCATTCTTTATCCACCTATGTGTATCATTATACTCACCCGACATTTTTATTTTCCAGATGTACTTGAGAAAGGCTTGCATGCCGAAACGTCGTATTTTTGACATCTGAATCCACTTTTTTAATATAATTGTAAATGATGCATTTACTGAGTATATATGACAAAACGTTTGATTTATAGATCCTAACTTCACTACTGTGAATAAAAATTCTGTTACATTTATCAAGCATTCATTGTGGTGTGCAGTGGTTTTTCTACTCTAGTAACTCGGGATCTATAATCCCTTCCACAATTGCACCCATTATTCTAAGTATTCCCAGGTGTGCGTAACCTTTTTTGAGTAAATTTACTCACGATCTATCATTACTAGTGTTGATCGAACTGTTCTGGAAAAGTTAAGTAGAACTTCTCGAATTTTTAGAACTCGAACCGAACAATTTACTGTTTGTCCGAGTAACGTTCTAGTTCAACGCACCATTTTAAATTTTTGTTTCAGCGGCTTTCTGCAATTTTGCCTGCCATCCAATCACCTTTCTGCACTTTTGCCAGCCATCCAATCACCTTTCTGCACTTTTGGCGACCATCAAATCAGTGCAGAGCACAGAGAAGTGTCAAAAACTAGGGCTCTCATTGGCTGCTAAAATCACATGGCCATGTTATATATATTTCACTGTATTGCCTTGTGAACGCCATTTTCAGCTCACTCTCTGTACTGTGCAGATTGCTCTTAGTTAGATAGCATTTCCTCTCCATAGACATCAATAGTTAGGGAGTTTGGTATTGCTGGCTGCATATTTCCCACACCCAGAAGCTTTTATTTGGCAACATTTGCAGGCTCACATAATGCCTAACTCTCATATACATGGATATATATTATACAGAGAGCTTGGATTTGGTAAATCATACTCAGTGCCCAGTGTGTGAACTGGGGGGTCTGGGGCCCACAGGGGAATTGATCTTGGGGGGCCCACCCTACTGTACATGAAAATATTACCGGCCTCTCAGACATAAATGCGCCCATTTTACCACATAATACAGTGTTCAAAACAGAACTGTATTGTGTAGTACAATAGCAAGAGAGTCACATATCTGTATCTCACACATATGTCAGTATAACATATCATAGAAACAGGGCTAAGTAGCTCCATCCATATCCCCCTCCACCCACATACAATATCCCCCTCCACCCCACATAAATATCCCCTCCACCCACATACAATATCTCCTTCCACCCACAAAACAACTATCTCCCTCCACCACCACATAAATTCCCCCTCCACCCACATACAATACCCCCCTCCACCCACATAAAATTTTTTTTTTTTCCCCCCCCCCCCCCATACCCAATTCCCCCTCCACCCAATACAAATCCCCCCTTTACTTTTCCTTGGTCACGACCTCCCAAACCATAAAAAAAACACCGCAAAAAGTAAAAAGGTGTAAACCACCACGGGGAGGGTTCCCCCTTACATTCGGAAAACCCCTTAGTGCCACAAAACCCACACGATATAATCTAAAACACCGCAATAGGAGCCCCAATGAGTAAAAAAAAACCAGTCAGATAAAAACCTACAAACTCCCAAAAAGGCCAATATGGTCAAACCCCAAGCTCGGTTTAACCTACAACACCCCAAATGAGAACAAATAGTGGTCAGAACCAGCTCGTAAAACATACAACACCACCATATAGAGCCACATAGGGTCAGCACCAGCTCAAAATTAACCTACAACAATGCCATATGGGAAAAACCAATAGAGGCCGACACAAGTCGAATAACCTAAAACCCCACCATATGGAGCCCACATATGGTCAACACCAGCTCAGGTATAACCTAAACACCCCTTTTTAAGCCACATAGTGGTCAGACCCCAGCTCAGGAAATAACCTAAACACTGCCTTTAGAGACCACTAGTGGTAGACACCAGTGGGGGAAAAACCTAAAACCCGCCATATGAGCCCACATAGTAGTCAGAAAAAAAACTCAGGTATAAACGCAAACACCTCCTTTTATAGAAAACATAGAGGCAAAAAACAACTAGGTATAACCTCAACATCCCCATATAGAGACCACATAGAAGTCAGACCCCAGCTAGGTCACCGTCAATTACAATATAAAAAAAACCCCCTGAAATAGGGACTCCCCGAAGACTTCTGACGGGGGAGTCGTTTCTTCTCTTATGAGTCGTTCTAGCCCCCTTTTCTTCTGCATCCTTTCCATACCGCCATGATGAATTGTCCCGGCCTCAATCTTTCCCTGCAGAAATTACACACAA
>JAODAL010061762.1:0-20130 GCA_025379985.1 Phyllomedusa bahiana | reverse complement strand
GGATTTTTAGAAGGGAATGGGTCTTCCATTCTTTTCCTTCTCGAAAATTTAAGAGGGGGGGCGGGTGAAGGTGCCGCAAGTTTTATTTCTGGCATTTTGCTAGCAATTATTTCCTAGCCGGAGGGAAGAATCGGAAGACGTTATCTGTGAACCGCCGGGTGACTAGACCTTTTCACAAAATGGTACAGTCCTAATTTAATGTGGATTTACTGGTTTTTGGTCGTCTGTGAAAATGGCAGATTTGCTAATAGGTTTTTGTTTTTTCTTGATTTTCTTTTTTTTTATACCTTGGCTGCACAAATTTTAATGAAAACCAGATCACCGCTTTGCCCAAAAGGGAAAGTTCAAAGTGTTAGGTGGCGAGCGCGATGCGGGGTCGCGTCGGTTAAATAGCGCTCGCAGGTTTAGGCTCGGCAAGTTAATCCTTGGTATGGTCGGATTAAGGCCGAATTGTGAGGTGGATTGGTGATAAACATTTTTAATTTCGCCGCTGACGGACGTTTTGGAAATAGGGGGTTAGGTTGTTGTATTTCGGCAGTAACCCCATAAAATGCATCTATGGTAGTCCTCATCAGTGCTGTGAGAGAGGAAATTGCCCATAGCAACCAGTCAGGGACTCTTTTTACTTTGGGCAGTTCCTACTTAATAGATAAGTTGCTCGACGTTAAGTAGATAATAAAAGGCCCTATGTATGAAAACTGTCCAGCAGTAAGACTGTCTTTGTTGCCCATAGCGACCAATCAGAGCTCATAGCGACCAATCAGAGCTCATAGCAACCAATCAGAGACTATAACAACCAATCAGAGCTCACAGCGACCAATCAGAGCTCACAGCGACCAATCAGAGCTCACACGACCAATCAGAGCCACAGCGACCAAACCAGAGCTCCAGCGACCGCCAGAGCTCACAGCGACGACCAGTGCTCACAGGACCGATCAGAGCTCACAGCAAAACCGATCAAGCTCACAGCGACCGATCAAGCTCACACAGTTTCAGAGCTCACAGCGACCGTCAGAGCTCACGCGACCGATCAGGCTCACGCGACCGATCGAGCTCACAGGACCGATCAGGCCACAGCGACCGATCGAGTCACAGCGCCCCGATCAGAGCTCACAGCCACCAATCAGAGCTCACAGCCCCAATCAGAGCTACAGCCACCACATCAGAGCTCCAGCCCCCAAATCAAGCTCACAGCACCAATCAGAGCCACAGCCCCCAATCAGAGTTTACCCCCAATCAGAGCTCACACCCCAACAGAGCTCACAGCCCCCCAATCAGAGTCCAGCCCCCAATCAGAGCTCACCCCACCAGTCAGACTCCCCACCAGTCAGACTCAAGCCCCAGTCAAGTCACAGCCCCCGTCAGAGCCCACCCACCAGTCAGAGCCACAGCCACCATCGGGCCCCACAGCCCCCAATCAGACCCCATAGCCCCAAATCAGAGCTCAGTTTTTATTTTTCCAGAGTACTAAAGGAAATGAAAGCTGTGCTCTGACTGGTTGCCATGTGATCGTATTGGTTGCCATAGGCAACAAAGACAGTCTTACTGTTAAGACAGTTTTCATACTTAAGCCCCAAAGTGTTCCGACTGAGACCCCCAGTGATTAGAGGGGTTGTCTCACTACATTGATTCATCTTACCTCCGTTCTGTTTTCTTGGCTTCACTTTGAATTCAGTGGCGTGTTTACTGGCTTCCATTAGGCTGCAGTAGAAGCCAGGTCTGTAGCTATAGCAACCAGTGCTGGCAGCCTATCAGGAGAGATCAACCAGGTCTGTAGCTATAGCGACCAGCACTGGCAGCCCATTTAAGTGAGAGTGAAAAGGTCGTAGCTATAGGGACCAGTGCTAGGGAGCCTATCAGGAGAGATCAAAAGGGGCTGTAGCTATAGCGACCTGAGGAGCTGATGCAGCCCATACAAGAGGGGATATCTAGGAATAGGTAGGACACTGTTAATGGACATATATTGCAAAGTGACTTGTTTTTGCAAGATCTTTAACATAAAAAGCAGCAGCAATCCTTGTAGTGAGATCATCTGTAGGAAAATTCGGCATGTTGAGTTTCCCTGCAGCACCACCATAGGGGACACTCAGCATTACACATGAACGGGTTGTGTGTATAATACAGGACAGGTCCTCCAAAGCATAAGTTGCTCTTTGTAACGGTTTTCCGCACCACCCAAGTTGAGGGTCCTGAACAGAGGACCCCCCTTCTGTTTACTAAACTAGTCAACTCCTTTAACTCTTTAAAGGGGTTTTGCCACGAAGTAAAATTGACGTCGGAAGCTTGCAAATGAAATAAACATTTTTACCATTCATCATTATTAAAAATTCTGCACCGCTTTTGTTCTAGCCGCTCCTTTAGTAATCCATTGTTTACAGCTCGTCTCCAGGGGATACGACCAGGGCTGAGATAAACAAGGCCCAATGGGTGTTATGTCTGAAAACTGTCTAACAGATGGTTGTTGCCCATAGCAATCACTCATAGCAACCAATCAGAGAGCAGTTTTCATTTCTTGTGCTGCTCTGGAAAAATTAAAGCTGCACTCTGGTTGCTACGGGCTTTGGTTGCTATGGGCTCTGGTTGCTACGGGCTCTGGTTGGTTGCTATGAGGTCTGATTGTTATGGGTAACCAAAAGTCTTCCTTTTAGACTGTTGTGATAAATGAGGCTCTTTGTACTTTTTTTAATGCTAGTTTTCACACATCCGCTAGAAATCTTGTGCCAGTGAGAGCAGCCTGATGGTGGCGCTCTGATAAATGAAGGCAGATTTGCTATGATGTTGGCCCCTACAATCGTTTGTAAAATATGGTCAAATTTTAACCTATTTGGTGCATCTAGTTTTGGACAAATGTATTATTTTTTTATTAAACTGTAGTTGTATTTCTTGGAGTGGGGTGTGGCTTACAAAGCGACAACATGCGCCATATTGTAATGTGGAGGTTTGGTGCAAAGTAAGCCAACTGCAATAAAAACTTAGATAAGATTAAAGATAAATTTGTTGTATCAAACTTCATCAACTGCTGTGATAAATTGGGCTCATTTTTAGGTTGTCCTGCTATTCGATAGGATTAGCATTGTTTCTTGGTTAACAGGATCTTAGAAAGTTGCTTTTCGGTCCTGCTAAAGTGCTTGTAGTATAATGTTGTACTGTCACAAAGCATTATGGGAAAGGAGCTGAGATGCTCAAGCGCCCTCTATTGGATGTAACAAATCCTCAATTTGCTTTTGACCCACTGAGTCTTTGGAAAGCAAAAGGGATATTAGCCAAACCAGCATCACCCAATCTGCAGAAGGCTGTTTCGGGGTTTTGCCCCTCATCAGTGCCGAGCAGAAAGATACTGGCTGGCTGGGTGGGAAGCAATGAGTGGCTTAGAAAGGGGAATACCTCTCCTCGGGGAGATCACCATATAGGCGTGTGGAGATTTGAATTGCCGTTTTGCCCTCCTGTACTGTTAGCCATAGAAAGTAGTAGAAAAGTGAAGAAATCAGGCGATATCTTTCAGAGGCTGAGAAAGGGGAACAGTTACATCCAACAGAGGATGCTTGAGCTTCTCCGCTCCTTTCCCATAATGCCTTGTGAGAGGCTAACTGAGTATATTTGACGGTGAGCTTTTGAGAGTGCAAGCTCTCTTCTTCAGACATGGTGTTATACCCATGTGCATGGGAAGGACTGCAGAGACGCATCAGGCATAGAAGGGCGCCCCTTATGGCTACTTTTGGTATTACACATTTACATTCTTATATTCTAGTAGCCACAGGGGGTGCTCTTCCATAGGTATCCATCATTGATATAACCCAGCCGTCCCCCGCCTGACACATGTCGGGCTGATAGAAGCTATCTATCTTCCTTGAGCTATAAGGAGAAGGAAACCCTCTACAAAGCCCAGAATCTTTTTTTGGCTCTTTACATTCCCTGGAAGCACTTAAACGGAAGAGATTTATTGCTGCCTTTTAGATCTGCAAGTTCACATTTCTTAAATTCTCCAAGTCCCAGCCAGAGTTAAACAGAGAGGGGCCTGTTATGGAAGGAGGGAAATTGAATCCATTGGATTTGCAAAGTGGGAGGAGGGGGGAGAGGATTCACACATTGTAAAGACTTTGGTTTCTGATAGAGGGATGCGCCGTCATCTCCTTGCCCTTCTTCCAGCAGAAGAAATATACAATACAGATTAGATGATTTTTCAATGAAAAGCGGATAAAAAACCTGCTAGGAATGATTAACCAATTGTAGAGGAGGGTGATGTACTGTATTATTTGGGGATGGGGCTTTGCTTTCTCATATGCAACCTCTTGGGACAATTTGTCAATGATACACGAACCCTGCCGTAGGTACTTTAGGGTATGTTCACACGGCTTAATTGCGGGAGTACAGTACGCCCCGCAATTACGCCAGGTCAGTGCGTACTCCCATGGCGCGGGCCCCATAGACTGTCATTACTCGCGGTGTGAAAGCGCCGTGAATAAATTACATGTCACTTATCTCTCCCTCCCCCCCCTCCCCCCGCGTACAATATGATCGTATTGTACGCCCGGGGAGAGGAGGCGTAATCCATAGTTCTCTATGACAACTGTGGATTACCGTAATGATTACTGTAATGATTGGGGCGCATTTCGCTCGTATTAGAGCTCTCAATACGTGGCGAAATGCCTTAGGCCGTGTTCACACGGCTTATTCCCGACGGATTTGTGAGCCGGATTGCGCTCACAAATCCGCCGTGATTAAGGGGCGGGACGGGGGCGGGGCCGGAGCGCGGCGGGGGCACCGCTCCCCGGCCCCATAGACAAAGCATTGTTTACGGCACGTACGCGCCGTATATAATGTGCATGTCACTTTCTCCCCCCGCGGCGGATTCGCCGAGCGGGGAGGAGCGACGGAATCCACTGGTCTCTATGAGAGCAGTGGATTACCGTAATGACTCTGACGGATTGGCGCCGTATTGAAGCGCAAATCCGGCGCGCAGTACGGCGCCAATCCGTGGCAAAATAAGCCGTGTGAACGAGGCCTTAGGCTATGTTCACACGGCTTACTGCCGGCGTAGTTGCGGGGACGGATTTCGCCCCGCAATTACGCCGGCTGCCGTGCAGCTCGCCGGCCCCATAGACATCCATGGCACGTATCCCGCCGGAATCTATAGTTCTCTATGAGAGACGGAATCCACAGTTCTCTATGAGAACTGTGGATTACCGTAATGCCTGGGACGGATTTCAGCCGTATTGGAGCGCAATATGGCACGCAATACGGCTGAAATCCATCCCAGAATAAGCCGTGTGAACAAGGCCTTAGGGTTGTTTCTGCCGCTTGATGTCTTGTTGCCACGCATGCTGGGAGTTGTAGTGTGTTGTAGTGGTGCAGCTCTGTATGTAACATGTTTTTCTCAGAAAATCAGTTGAAAAAATGTACTTCCAGCATGTTGTATCCTCAAAGCATAAAATGCACGACTTTATTGGGGTTCCACTTTAAAACAACAGATAAGAACATAGAAAAACAGAAGGGGGATGTAACCCTGTTTGCACGTTTCGAGCTACTCATTAAGCTCTTATTCGTAACCGTTGTTACAGGGGTATAGCCCCCTTCTGTTTTTCTATGTTATCTGTTGTTTTAAAGTGGAACCCCAATAAAGTCGTGCATTTTATGCTTTGAGGATACAACGTGCTGGAAGTACATTTTTTCAACTGATTTTCTGAGAATCTCTGCCTGCATCTGGGACCGGATGCCTCTTCCCTGCAACGTGAATGATCAACCTTATATCGGGTCTGGGTTACTGGTGAGCGAACCATATTTTTCTTTTTAATGAACATGTTTTTCTTGCTAATTTTGTTCGACTGAGTTTCTTATACTGTTTTGTTTGTCTTTTTGTATCTACAGAGAATATTCAGTTCATTTGTATATACGGAGAAGATTTCTAATGGTGAAAGTGAAGTCCAGCAAGTAAGTTCATAGTTTAGTTTCAATTAGTCTTTGCATATACTTTGGGGGTCTTACATAAAGACCATTACCTAGATTTTATTTTTACGCCACAGGAGTATAGACTTCTGATCATATTTTTAGTAGTTATATTCTTGTACATAGGAGCAGTATTATTGCAGTTATGTCTTTACTGGGACAGTATTCGTAGTTATTTTCTTGTACATAGGGGGCAGTATTATTAGTTATATTCTTGTACATAGGGGGCAGTATTATATAGCTTATTCTTTTTCTAGGGGGCAGTTTTATAGTCTATTTTTGACTAGGGGCGTTTATAGCATTTTTATTTCTTTACATGGGGCGTATTAAAAATAGTTTTGTTTGTACATAGGGGGCAGATAAAGTATTTATTTCTTGTACCAGGGGCAGTATTATAGCAGTTGTTTGTACCAGGGGCAGTTTTAAAAAATCGTTATAGTCTTGTACATAGGGAGCAGATTTATAGTTATTTTTTGTACTAGGGAGCAGTATTTTATAGTTTATTCTTGTACAAGGGGCATATTATAGTAGTTATATTCTTGTACATAGGGGGCGTTTAAAGTAGTTTTAAATTTTCTTGTCAAAGGGGCAGTATTATAGAGTTATATTTTTTAATGGGGGGGCGTTTTTATAGTGTTATATTTTTGTACATAGGGGCAGTTTTTGTAGTTATTTTTTAATGGGGGCGTATTATAGATTTTATATTTTGTCATGGGGGCAGTTTATTTTTATATTTTGTACATAGGGGGCATATTATATAGTTATATCTTGTATATAAGGAAGTATTATGTAGTTATATTCTTGTACATGGAGATATTATTTAGTTAATTTAGTACCCAGGGCAATATTATAATAAAAAACTTGTACAAGGATCAGCATTGTAGTAAAAATTGTCTAGGGGGGCAGATTACAGAAGTTCTATTGCTTAATAGAAAGAAGTATTACGTAGTTATATTTTTGTACATAGGGGACATTTTATAGTAGTTATATTCTTGTACTAGAGGGCGTATTATAGCGTTATATTCTTGTAAAGGGGGGCGGTTTAGTATTTATATTCCTTCATAGGGGCATATTATAGTAGTTAATTTTGTACATGGGGGAAAATATTATTTAGTGTTATTTCTTGACAAGGGGCAGTATTATAGTAGTTATTTTTCTGTACTGGGGGCAATATTTAGTAATAATTTTTGTACATAAAAATAATAAATATTTATATGCGCCACATATTCCGCGCACTTTAAAAATTTGGGGTATACGTAACATTACGCTTTAAAAAGTACTTACAGAGGGAAACACAAGGTGTAGGCCCCTGCTCGTGACGCTTAAAAATCTATTGGGTGTATGGGAAAACAAAAGGTAAGAAGTCCCAAATTTTACATGGTCCGGCCTGTTTCAAAATTTTGGGGGGTGGTTTACATGAAAAATGGATGAACCCTGCCCCCCGCTGTACACTATAAAGAAAAGTGCCTGTGAGTGCCCTAGGTGGGGGGGCCCGTTTTGGATAGCTTTTTAGGGTCTTGGGGGCCAGACCGAAAAGAGTATTGTCAGGGCCCTTTTTAAAGCTGTGAGAGTTCTGTGTGCCTGACGCCCGCGGAAAGCTTTTTTCCAGAAACTGGTCCCGCAGGTGAAGTCTTGGAACGGGCTTTTTTGGGAGGTTGGTATTGATAAATGTAGTCTACATCAGCAGAGCGGAGAGAGGGGTGGGGGTGGTAGCGAGACTTAGGGGGTTGAGGGGGGGTGAGAACTGTAAGAGCTTTAGGGGTGAGAGTATGAGTTTTCTGTATTCTGTATGAATGGACAACCATGCAGGATGACACAGGGTGGGCTCAGTATAGCGGCTGGACAAAAAGCGAGCCTCCCCTGCATTAGGACAGATTGGAAGGGGAGAGTGGCACAGGGGAGACCGTTTAGAAAAGGATTACAGTAGTCAAGACGAGAAAGAAAAAGGAACAATGAGATTTTTGAGCTTTTTTTCCACAGTGAATCATAGGTCAATTTTTTAGTGTTTATTCTTGCATAGGGGCAGTATTACGGGAATTCTTTTTGTGTACATGAAAGCGTATTTTTTTGTTATATTCTTGTAAGGGGGGACAGTTTAGTTAAGTCTTGTACATAGGGAGCAGTATTGTTTATTCTTGTACTGGGGGGCGTATTATAGTACTATATTCCTGTACATAGGGGGCAGTTTTATGTGTTAATTTTTCTTGTAAATAGGGGGAATATTTAGTATTTATATTGTTGTCATAGGGGGCAGGTTTATGTAGTTATATTCTTGTACATAGGGGGTAGGTAATAGTATTTTTATTTTGTACATGGGGGGCAGTATTATAGTATTTAAATTTTCTTGAAATAGGGGGCGTTTTTTGTATTATATTCTTGTAATTAGGGGGCAGGATTATAGTATTTTAATTCTTGTACATGGGCAGTTTTAAAATAGTATTTATATTCTTGTACATAGGGGGCGTTTATGTAGTTATTTTTCTTGTACTTTAGGGGGCAGTATTTAGTAGTTATATTCTTGTAAAAGGGGGCGTATTATGAGTTTATTCTTGTACATAGGAGGAATTTTATATAGTTTATATTTTTGAAATTTTAAGGCGTTTTAGTAGTTATATTTTGTTATAGAGGCATTATTTGTATTTATATTCTTGAAAATTTAGAGGCAGTTTATAGTATTTTTTTCTTTGTACAAGGAGGCAGTATTTAGTATTTATTTTCTTGACATAGGGGGCCCGTAAAAAGTGTTATATTCTTGTTATGAGGCATTTTTAAGTAGTTATATTTTGTATTAGAGGCAGTATTATAGTTGTTTTTCTTGTTATAAGGCAGTATTTAGTAGTTATATTCTTGTATATAAGGCGTATTTGTAGTTTATTTCTTGTCCATGGGAGGCGTTTTATAGTAGTTATATTCTTGAATATAGGGGCAGTATTTAGTAGTTATATTTTTACATAGGAGCAGTATTATAGTAGTTATATTCTAGTACCCAGGGGCAATATTATAATAATAATCTTGTACATAGGATCAGCATTGTAGTATATACTTGTACATAGGGGGCAGTATTACAGAAGTTCTATTGCTGTACATAGAAAGAAGTATTTACGTGTTATATTTTGTACAAGGGGGACAGTATTTAGTAGTTTATTCTTGTACATGGGGCGTATTTATAGTATATATTTTGTACATAGGAGGCAGTTTTAGTAGTTATTTTCTCGTAGCTAGGGGGCAATTTTTTAATAATAATTTTTGTAAAATAATAACAAAAAATTTTTATATAGCCCCAAACATTTCCGCAGCACTTTACAAATTTGGGGTAACGTACAGACATTAGCATTAAAAGTATTAAGATGAAAAAAATGGGGAGGGCCCTGTCGTGGCATTTACTTTTAAAAAGGCCGTTTTTCCAGGCTTTTTCCCCAACAGATTTGTGAGCCCTATGAGCGCCAAATCCCCCCGTGAAAAAGGGGGGGGGCCGGAGCGGGGCGGGGGCCCGCCCCGGCCCCGTAGACAATGCATTTTTTTTCGGCGCGTCCGCCCCAAAAATTAATGTGCATGCACTTTCTCCCCCCCGGGGCGGATTTTCGCCGACGGGGGGGAGGACGGATTCCATTTTCCCCCTTAAAAACATGAATAATTTTGGGGGGGTTTGGGGGTATAAGGAAACCCCCAAAAAAAAAAAAAAAAAAAAAAAAAAAAAAAAAAAAAAAAAAAAAAAAAAAAAAAAAAAAAAAAAAAAAAAAAAAAAAACGGCCCAATCCGGCAAAAAGCCGTTGGGGCGGGGCCTTAGGGGGTATGGGGTAAACAAACGGGGAGAAATGCCAAATTTACAATGGTCCGGCCATGTTTTTATAAATAGGGGGTGGTTTTCTGAAAAAAAAGGGGTAACCTGCCACCAGACTGTAATCTTACAGATAAGTGCCTTGAGTGCCCAAGTGCAGGGAATGACAGATGTGTGTGACAGCGTTTGGGATTTGGTAGGCCCAATGAGAAAATGTATCCGGGCCCTTTTTTAAACTATGGAAATTTGAGTGTGCCGATCGCCTGGGAGCATATTCCCCGAGAACGGTGCCGGACAGAGAGGGGTCGGGTGGTAGGCAAGACAGGGAGGTGGGTGAGAGGGGGTGCGAACGTAAGAGCTTTATGGGTGGAGTGATGGTTTTTGCTGTATTCTTATGAATGGGGGAAACCTTTCAGGGTGCCAGGGTAGGGATCAGTATAGCGCTGGACAGAAAGGAGCCTGCCCTGCTGATTAGGAAGTTTTGGGGGGGGAGGTTTCAGAGGGGGGGACCCATAACAAGAGTTACCCGTTTGAAGCGAGAAAGAATAAAGCAACAATGGAGTTTTAGTGTTTTTCCCCGTGAGATCATAGGTTCAATATTTTAGTAGTTATATTCTTGAACATAGGGGCAGTATTACAGAAGTTCTATTGCTGTACATAGAAAGCAGTATTATAGTAGTTATATTCTTGTACATGGGGCTTTTTAGTTTTAAATTTGTACATATGGAGCAGATTTGTTTTATTCTTGTACATGGGGGCAGTATTTTTAGTGTTAATTCCGTACATAGGGAGCATATTATATAGTTATATTTTGACATAGGGGGGCAGTATTTTTAGTAGTTTATTTTTTGACATAGGAGCGTATTAAGTAGTTATATTCTTGTACCCCATGGAGCATATTTTAGTAGTTTTATTCTTGTACATAGAAAAACATATTTAGTAGTTTTATTTTGTACATGGGGACAGTATTAGTTATAGTTTGACATAGGGGGGATATTATGTATTATATTGTACATGGAGCAGTATTTAGTAGTTATATTTTCCCGTACTAGGGCAGTATT
The DNA here is from genome assembly GCA_025379985.1 of Phyllomedusa bahiana. Lineage (NCBI taxonomy): Eukaryota > Metazoa > Chordata > Amphibia > Anura > Hylidae > Phyllomedusa > Phyllomedusa bahiana. Next base: position 9,348 of record JAODAL010061762.1, on the reverse strand, counting down.
ATAGTAGTTTATTCTTGGCATAGGGGGCAGGTTTTTAGTAGTTATATTTTTGTACATGGGGGGAGTATTTAGTAGTTATTTCTTGTAAAGGGGGGCAGTATTAGTTATAGTCTTGTACATAGGGGGCATATTATGTTTATATTTTGTACAGGGAAATTTTTTATTTTTGTTTGTACATAGGGGGCAGTATTTTAGTAGTTTATTCCTGTACATAGGAGCAGTTTATGGGAATTTTATTCCGTAATAGGAGCATATTATAGTGTTATATTCTTGTGCATAGGGGGGGAGGATTATTTGTAGTTATTTCTTGTCATGGGGGAGTATTTTAAATAGTTTTTCTTGACATGGGGGCAGTATTATTTTTAGTCTTGTAAAAGGGCGTATTATGTAGTTTTATTCGTTTAAAAGGAGCGTATTATAGTAGTTTATTCTGTACATAGGAGCGATTAAGTATTTATTCTTGTCATAGGGGCAGATTATAGTAGTTATATTCTTGACTGGAGCAGTATTAAGTATTATATTTTTGTAATAGGGGGGAGGGTTTTTAGTAGTTATGTTCCCTTTATTCCCCTATATTGAAAAGCTCTTTTTCATAAAATTTCTTTTTCATTGAATTGTGTGTGTAACTCCAGGGTAATTATTTTTTTTTTTTAAAATTTTTTTTTCTTTTTCTCCCATGAATGGTTTTTCCCCACTTTCCCCAGGTCGGGCGTTGGCCGGCGTAAAAAAAAAACTTTTTAACAATCCGGCGTTGGCATTGTCCAATTGTTAAAGATCCTGTTACTAAAAAGTTTGGTGACTTGCCTTTTAAGAATTTGACCAAAGGGAGCCAGCAGGTTGGGAAAGGGGTTAATGAAATTGTCCTAAAACACTGTTTCCGGCTGGCCCTAATGTAAGACTGGAAACTGAGTGTGACATCACCCGAATGGAGGGACCTCTTTCAGTGCAGGAAAAGGCCCGGAGCGGGGTTTTTAAAGGGCGAGGAGAGCAAAAAAGGGGAGAAGTTTGTCATTCAGCACAGTTAAATGGCTGCCGCTCCAGTTGCTGAAAATTTGCAGTGTGTAAAGAGGACGGGCCCCCGAAAGTTTTACTAACTTGTCTTTTAGTTGAAGAGCGAAAGGGGGTTTTTAATAACGCAGATTACATTTCTTTTTCCAGGGGGCCCCGTGAATCGTTCCCGGGGTTAATGGCCACTTATAGTGTTTTTTTTTATTTTTTTTTTTTTCAATGTAAGTTGGTTTTTACACTTTCAGTGACATATTCTGCTCTTCCTATGGGGCATGAGAGACCTTTTTTTTGGGAAAGTGTAATTTGCTTTCCGTTTCCATGGAGCAGTGCTTGTAAGACTTAACGTTTACGCTCATTTCCCAACTGGCTTTTTACAAAGCCCTCTTTTCAAGAAACTGCGGGTCTCACTTCATGGGGCCGGCTGTGGGTGGGTTTTACAGCTTCAGGCTCCCACTTCCTGATCAGGATGATGGCAGTCCTACAGCTTCAGGCTCCCACTTCCTGTTTTCTTATATTGTATGCTGGTGCTGTCTCTCTCTCTCTCTCTCTCTCTCTCTCTCTCTCTCTCTCTGTCTGTCTGTCTCTGTCTGTCTGTCTCTCTCTCTTTCTCTCTCTGTCTCTTTCTCTCTCTCTCTCTGTCTCTCTCTTTCTCTCTTTCTTTTCTTTCTTCTCTCTCTTTCTCTCTCTTTCTTCTTTTTCTCTTTCTCTCTCTTTCCTCTCTTTTCTTCTTTCTCTCTCTTTCCTCTCTTTCTCTCTTTCTCTCTCTTTCTTTCTTTCTCTCTTTCTCTTTCCTCTCTCTTTTCTCTTTTTCTCTCTCTCTTTCTCCTTTCTCTTCTCTTTTCTTTTCCCCTCTTTCTCTCTTTTTCTCTCTTCTTTCCTCCTTTTTCTCTCTCTCTTCGGGATTAGTCCCAACGGCGGCTTACCAACAGGACCAATTAAAAATTTTGCAGAACGGGGGCGTTTAGGTCTTCTCATCCGTTTCTCCAAAAATATAAAGCAGCAGCAAAAAAACAAGGCTTACTTCAGCCGCAACGATCCCACCACGTTTTGGCGCAACCGCCCGGCACCTATATAACGGCCCAGTCTGTTGCCCAACAAGGGGTCTCAAACCCCCCAGCGTGGGTTAAGGCTGCTCCTAGTGGGACCTTTGTGCTTCCTTGCAAACCGGGTTTTACTCTCAAGCAACTTTCAGGAAAACTGAACCACCACACACACAACCCCCGCTCACCTGCCTCCAGGCTTCAATCCCTTTCCCAAAATCTGCCCGGACCTGAAATGGGAGCCAGTCATCCACCCCTTTGATTGCTCCAATGAAAGGCCGACCCAGACAAGGAGGGGAAAAAAAAAATAGAGGACGCAGTTGTGGGCTAAAATCTATAAAGTCCCCCATTTGGCAATGTATCTTTATCTTGTCCAATACACGAAAAACATTTTGGGATATAACTTTGGGGGAGTTTATCCCTAATAAAAAATGTGAAAGATTGTGCTGAAAAATAGAACAAAAGCGCACGTAGTACGTTAAGCAATTTTCCAGGAACAAAACCTGCGATATGGTCCTGCATCAATAGTACAACTCATGTAAACGCATAACTATCAAAGCCAATGTATAAAGGCAGCTGGTTTCTTCAATATACACAGGGAGAGGACCTCCTGGACTCTTGCAATACTAAATGTGCAGTCTTCTACCTGCTCCCTCAAGTAAAGTAGAGGAGTAAAACCAGCGCTAATGGGATACTATATAATAAAACACTGCGATATATGGGATTTGTGTCTGTTTTTTGCGTTTCACGAGCGCTCCTTGCTCGCTTCATCTGTTAATAGCAAAATGAAAGAACAGATTACATGTAAAAAGACAGCAAAGAATCTAAAATATCAGAACGAGGCTGTTAAAAAACAGTAATACTAAATAAAATGTTTAAAAAGAATAGAATTATGTTGTTACTTTTTACTAACCACTTAAAACCACTCAAAAACACTCTTAAAAGTGCAAAATTACACTTATTGGAGGCTATATTATAAACGGTGAAAAGTAGCACCGGCATTACACATGCAAAGAAATATATCCGATTATAGAGAATGGCATTAGCTGTAATAACTAGGTCAATAGTCTTGGTAACTGGTATTACCTAGGTTAGTAGTTATTAATGTAAATCACTCCTGCATTGCCAACAATATGGCAGTACTACGACGCCTATATTCCCAGTGTATTCTACTCAAATCGGTAAATAATTTGCCAATAGTATAAGGTTATTGGCACCACTGCGGCTTTGTTCCAACGCGTTTCGCCCCACTCGCTTCTAGGGTCGCCACGCGTTGGTGCGCGGAAGCATTGGTGCCATCTACTTTATACTATGGCTAAATTGTCTACTAATTTCATCATACATTTAAATATGTATTTTACAATTATAGCATAATTCTACACTGGGAGTATAGGAGTGGGAGTACCCGCATATTGTTGGCAGTACATGAGTGATTTACATTATTATTAGTGATACATATTCCTTCCATGTGTGTGATGCCACACGGTTTCTGTGTATTGGACAAGTATAATCAGTATATGCATAACTCCACAAGGGTGTTTTTGTAATATTCACTTTTTTTTTTTTTGTATACTTTCTTTGTGGATTTAGGTGATTGTTCCCATGCATGCATTGTTACAAATGGTGACTTTATAGATTTAGCCACGACCTGCTGTCTGCATTTTGATTTTCTCCCTTTAATATCTGTGAATATATTGTTTTTAATATGCTAGTTAGCCATTGTTAGCATTGTTATCAAATAGATGATCCAAAGGGTTTTTTTTATTGCAAGGGACACTTCTATCAGAAAGGAGCATATTTGTTAATGCAGTATTCCTGGAAAAGTATTTTTTATAGAATTTGTGGCAGTAATTTTTTTTTATTATTTTGCAGTTCAATGCAATTAAAAATAAGATTTTGTCCTATTTAGACTTAATGGTTTCTCGGTTTTTCGCTAGACCGGGATAGAGATTAGACTGGACCACAAGTTTATACTTAGCAATACTTAAAAAGATAATAGCGTAATCTTTTTCTGCATTGGGGAGGCAGTTTCTTCCCACTTACCAGGTCCCGGTGATGATACTTACACTTCTCAGGATATAGCCAGCCGGAAAGAAGGACCGTCAAGCTATCGTCTCACTGCTGTGCTATCAGATCTCACAGATGGGAAGTCACAAAGAGTAATGTACATAGGTGAACGGTAAAAAATTATCTAAAAAAAAATATCCAACCCCCGAATTATAATTTTTTTTTTTTTTTTTTTTTACACATATTGCTTGTCAAAATGTGAACAAAAATATTTTGATGTTAGTGTCCCTTCTAAAGGCTCTTTAACCACTGGCCTTTGTATCGATGTTATATGGGGGGACATGATTAATTCTGGAGAATAGGATTATGGGGGGACATGATTAATTTATATAAATGTATAAATGGTCCCTACAAAAAGTATGGGGAAAAATTATTTCATGTAAAGCCCCCTCAAACGACAAGGGGACATTCCCTTCGACTAGAGAAAAAAGGATTCAATCTCTAGAGGCCAAGTGTTTGGGAGACGTGCTGATACGCGCATACTCCCGCGGCGGGAGGGGGGGGGGGCGGCAGCACACCGGCCCCATAGACTGTCATTGCTCGCGGCGCATATTTGCCGTGAATAAATGACATGTCAGTTACCTCCCCACGCGTACAATATGATCGTATTGTACGCCCAGGGAGAGGAGGGGTAATCCATAGTTCTCTATGAGAGCTGTGGATTACCGTAATTTCTGCGCACATCGTATTAGAGCGCAAATACATCGCGAAACGCGCACCGAAATTTCACCATGTGAACATACCCTAAGAACTGTAAATCTGTGGAATAGCCGTCTGAGGAGCTGGTCACAGCAGGAACAGTTGGGAGTTTCAAGAAAGGCTTAGATATCTACCTGGAACTAAAGAAAATTATTGCGTTACGTATCTATGTAAAATTCTGGATCTGGCTGGTGGAGGCTCTGGGGTCAGAAATAGGGTCTCCCCTAGGTCTGATTGGTTCTTGCCTTGTGGGTTTAGGGGCATTAAACCAGTGGGGAGGTTGGGATTGAAATTCATTGTCTCCCTCCTTTTCACCCACATTTTCCGCCACCTTGTTGAACTTGATGGATCCACGTGTCTTTTTTCAACGTGCTATGTAATTATGCCCCGTCCTCGCTTTTTGAATGGGTCATGTATGTTTTCAGTAGAAGTAGAGATAAGTACTGGTATGATGCCACTTATATCCAGGAGCAGGACACAAGATCGGAAGGGGACTCTTTTTGGTCTTCGGTACTATCCAGGAACGTACAGGCTATACTATATACCTGGAATTTATCTCCGAGTCTAGACCCCTCCCCTCCCCCTTCCTATCCATATTCTGTAAATTTGCACCACTTCTATCCCAAACAGTTTTTGTGGATCTCTTGTTCAGAATTTTTAACCCAATCATTTGTATGCCTCATGTATTCTACTACCTGTAAAGATATAGGTGCCTATGAGTAGACAGCTTGCTTCTTTCTTGCCTATCCTCTCCCACTTCCCAAATAACAAATGTGTTTTGTAAATTTATCACGTGCAGAAACGGACACCTGTATTCTTACAATTTTGTTGAAAAAAGTTTCTGTTCCACTATAGGTTAGGATCGGAGTGTTGTTTCTTTCGGGCTTGGCACCGCAAGCCGGTTGATTATTTATGGGAGTCTCTTACGCTGTTTGTTCCTCATCAGCGGATGTGACCCGGCTTCCCTGCTGTACGGTGCGACACCGGGGTACTCGGCTAGTTTAGTAAAGGTCTTCTTACCTGGGTCTGACAACATCACCAAGTCATGTCAAGGTTCCGGGCTCCCACTCCAGCAATAAAGATGTTGTATGTTACTTTTTTACTTACATATTTGAAGGGTTTATGATCAATGATTTCGGTATAGATTAGTAGGAAAATCACACCAGACCCCAAAATTATATTCTAGACACATTAACTCACTCTTTCCCAATCAGACCCTTTAATTTAATTCAGTCCTCAAACTAAAAATTCAGACCGTTAAGAGGAGCTTTCACACAGGGCGTTTTTGATGCGGTTTTTTTTGGGGCAGGAAGGCACAGCATTAATGCTGTACATTGCCTGCACAAAACAACATGTTGCCACTGATTTTTGTGCAGCATGTACAGCATTAATTGCTGTGCCTTCTGCCACAATAAAGCACCGTGTGAAAGACACTATAGGGGTTGTTTAGGGATAAAATATTCATGGGGTACTTCGTTTGTCCCACCCCACACCTCTCCCCTCTCTCCTTTCTCACGCCAGCACTACGCCCGTCCGGAGGCGCTGTTGAGAGAGATGGGACAAACGATTACCATGTATTTTTTAAATCTAAAAACATACCCTTAGGGTGCTTTCAACGGTTGTGTTTTTTTTTTTGCATGAAGGGCACAGCAAATTAATTGCTGTACATTGCTGCACAAAATCGTGGCAAAAAATGTTGTTTTTGTGCAGCATTGTACAGCATTAATTGCTGTGCCTTCCTGCACAAAAAAACCGCATCATAAAACGCCCTGTGTGAAAAGCTACCTTAACGGTTCTGATTTTAGCTTTGAGGGCTCTGATTAAAATAAAGGGTCCTGATTTGGGGGAGCAAGAGGTAGTTCATTTGTCTAGAATGATTAATTTTGGGGTTCTTGGTGTGATTTTCTACTAATCTATTACTAAATCTTGATCTAAACCCTTCTAAGATGTAGTAAAATGTTAACAATACAACATCTTTATTGTGGTGTGGAGCCCGGACACTTGACATGACTGCAAGCCCAGGTAAGAAGGACCTTACTAAAATAGCCGAGTACCCCGGGTGTCGCACCTGTTACAGCAGGGGAAGCCGGGGTCTCAGCCGCTGATGAGGAACAAAACAGCGGTAAGTGGACTCCCTAAATAATCTCCGCGCTTGCGGGTTGCAAAAGCCCTAAAGATATCAACTCTCCGATCCTTCTAAGTGGAAAGAAATCGGTTTTCAACTAAATTGTAAGAATTAAGGAGTCCGTTTCGGCACAGTGACATAAACTCTTACATCTCTCTCACATTTGTTATTTGGAAGTGGGGAGAGGATAGGCAAAGAAAGAAGCAAGCTGTCTTACCTCATTAGGCACCTATATCTTACAGTTAGTAGAATACATGAGGCATACAAATGATTGGGTTAAATATTCTGAACATGAAAATCACAAAACTGTTTGGATAGAAGTGGTGCAAAATTTACAGAATATGGATAGAAGGGGGGGAGGGGAAGGGGTAGACTCGGATGATATGCAGGCTATATAGGTATAGCTGTACGTTACTGGAGTACCGAAGACCAAAAGAGTTCCCTTCCGGTTATTGTGCATGCTCTGGATGAATAAGTTGGCATTACCAGTTACTTATCTCTTTCTTATACTGAAATGCATACAGGACCCATTCAATAAGCTGGAGGACGGGGGCATCATTAATTACATAGCACGGTTGAAAAAGACACGTGTCCTCAAGTTCAACAATGGGTGGGGCGATAAAGGTGGGTGAAAGGAGGGAGAAAAGGATTAAAGCCTAACCTACCCACGGTTTTAATGCCCGGAACCCACAAGGCAAGAACCAATACTGCTCCAGGGGAAGACTATTATTTCTGACCCCAGGAGCCTCACCTGCCAGGATCCGAATTTTACATAGATACGTACGCAATAATTTTCTTTAGTTTCAGGTAGATAATCTAAGCCTTTCTGAAATCCAACTGTTCAGCTGGACCAGCTCCTCGGGCGGCTACCCCCAAAGATTTACAGGTTTTGGGGGTTATTTCACAGGGGTAAAATTTTTCGAAGGGCGCGGTTTTCCCCGTTGTATTTCCCTTTAAAATTACGATGTGGCAAGAAAAAAAAATTACGGTAACCCAACAGCTCCCAAAAGAGAAACTATGGTTTTACCCTCCTCCCCAGGGCCCTTTCCCAATACGATAAATATTTTACGCGGGGGGGGGGTAACTGAATGTCATTTTTTCACGGGCAAATTGCGGGGGCGAGCAATGACCGTCTTTTGGGGCCCGGGTTTTTTTGGCTGCCCCCCCCCCCCCCCTTCCCCGCCCCCCGGGAGTATGGCGTTTTGCGCTTTCTCCCAAACATTTGGGCCTCTAGGATTAAAACCCTTTTTTTTTTTGGGGGGTGGGAAGGGGGGAAATTTTCCCCCCTTGGGTCTTTTGAGGGGGTTTTACTTTGAAATAATTTTTCCCCCAAAAATTTTTGTGGGGGACCTTTTTAAAATTTTTATAAAAATTTAAAACCCATGTCCCCCCTTTAATCCTATTCCCCAAAAATTTAAATCATGTCCCCCCATATAACATGATAAAAGGGCCCAAAGGGGTTTTTAAAGAGCCTTTAGAAGGGCCCCTTTAACATAAAAAATATTTTTGTTCACTTTTTGAAAAGAAATATGTGAAAAAAAAAAAAAAAAAAAAATAATTCTGGTTTGGAAAATTTTTTTTTTAATTAATTTTTTACCGCCTTTCACCTATTTTACATTTCTCTTTGGGGACTTCCCCCCCTTTTGAAAATCTGTTACCCACAGCAGTGGGGCCAAATAGCTTGAGGCCCCCTTTTTTTTGGTGGTATACTCCTAAGAAGTGAAAGATTAAACCCGGGACCCTGGAAAAGGGGGGAAAAAAAACGCCTTAAACCAAATTTGCAAAAAAAGATTACCTATTACCTTTTTAAGTATTGCAAAGTTTTAAAATTGTGGTTTCCCAGTTAATCTCTATCCCGGGTTCTAGGAAAAACGAAAAAACCATTAAGTCTAAATAGGACAAAATCTTTTTTTTAAATTTGGGTTTTTGGAACTGAAAAATAATAAAAAAAATTACTGCCAAATTTCTATAAAAAATACTTTTCCGGGGAATACTGAAATTAAACAAATATGCTCCTTTTGATAGAAGTGCCCCTTTTCAATAAAAAAAACCCCTTTTTTATTCATTTTTAAACAATTGCTAACAATGGCAAAATTTGATATTAAAAACTTTAAAAATTCACGGGTATTAAAGGGAAAAAATCAAAATCAGAAAGGTCGGGGGCAAAAATCTTTTAAAGTAACCCATTTTTTAACTTTGCATGCGGGGGAACAATCACCTAAATCCACAAAAAAAAGTTTTAAAAATAAAAAAAAAAAAGTGAATATTAAAAAACCCCTTGTGGAGTTTGCATATACTGATTATACTTGAAAAATCCCACAGAAAACCGGTGGGCATCAAACACAGGGAAAAGGAATTTGAAAAATCACTAATAATAATTGTAAAAAATCATGTACGCCAAACAATAAG
>JAODAL010061761.1:0-20131 GCA_025379985.1 Phyllomedusa bahiana | reverse complement strand
AACCCCTTAAAGTAACTTTACTTATATGTCAGCACAGTAAGGAGACAAACTGATAAACTCAGAGGATATTTCAAGTATCAGTCAGAATAATTCACCAATACAGGCAAGTATTGATAGGATACTTCTTAGCAGCAACATTTCTGGCAAAACCCTTCATCAGGCTTCAGGAGCCGTAACCAGGAACTTGAAATAGGGGGGAAAAAAGAAGGGGTGCCAGCCCCTCAAAAATGTGCCCCATTCACTTGCAATTTGGAAAATTGCTCTTGGAAAAATTTTTGTGAAAGGGGTTGTTCACACGGCGACATACCCCCCGAAATACCCGGGGGTGATTTGGGATTTGCGCTACCCACCCCGCCGGCCCCATTGCATTCATTACTTGCGGCCCCGTAATCGGCGGGTCATTTAACCCCCCCAAGTAAATACGCGATTTTACGCCGGGTTGGACCCCTAACCATAGTTCTGTAGGAGCTAGGAATTTACCGAATTTTGCGGGGCCTTTTAAAACCAAAAATACAACGAAAAACCCGTGTGAACGTACCCTAAGGCTTGGTTCACACGGTGTATTTGCAGGGCGTAACCTCGCCGGCCCATAAACTTGTATTCCGCGGGGGGTTTACGCCGCGGGTAATTTCACTCATTTTCCCCCCCCGGCGAGCAGAGAGGAGACGTAATCCTGTTCTTATAGAACTGTGGATTACCGTAATGAAGGGCCTTTTCACCCCCGTAATTTGGGGCACTCCGGCGCGTAATTACGGACCGAAATACTCCGGGTTTAAGCCTGTGAACAGGGCCCTAAGACTCAAATTGGAAATTTGCAAAAGTCCACCAGTCTGGTTTCCCTGCTAAAGACCCTCAATGTCCCCCGGTGTGGGCTTGAAAATGGCTCCCAAACTGGACGGGGTGTGCGCAGTTTGAAACAACGTAACGTGCAACGTGCATTTTTCCACTTTGAGAAAAATCAATCGCTTGCGACTGAAAATTTTCTTCCCAACCCTTTTGAAATAATCATTGTATATGGTGCACCCGGAGATTTAGAATATTCTAAAATTAAGTGCCGCAGACTAAGGGTAAGAACACACACGTTTTAACAGGGAAATTTGGGATGAAATTTCCCATGTTAAAACCAGAGCAGTCCCCACTCCAATTCATTTGAACGGGCAGTCCACACTGTAGCTCAAAATGCATGGATTTTCTACATCACTGATTATTGAGAAAAATAAAAAATAAAATAAAAAAAAAATTTTTTAAACGATTTTCTCAGATTCCCCTTGGGGGCATGATGCAATTAGAACCTGGGGAAACCCGCGGGCAAACCAGAGTTAAAACCTCAGGAGGGGCCCTCGAAGGGCAGGATCATCCTTTAAAGATCAGCAGCATCTACATAACGGGCAACCCCCCTCATCTGTCCTTCATCCTGCTGGGAGTGGAGTGTGCAATGTACATGGCTACAAGTCTGTAGTGTAAGGAGGTGCCTGCGCCGCACATTACGGAGGGCGATCACCGCCACTCACCTGACTGTAATTAAGGATCTTGAAAACAGATTCCGATACAAACAGGATCTTCCCGCGGTCGCAGCCCACAACGAAGAGGAATCCATCTGCTGCCTGTGACAGACAAGGGCACCTATTAAAAGGGAACTCTAACCACAGTCATCATCTTTCAACATGTAGACAAAGGTAAATAAAGACTTAAATACATTGCTGTTCTGATTTTGCTTCATTTCAGTGTTAACGCAGTTCTTATCTCTTGCTTGTGTACACAAGCTTCCCTAGGTTACCAACCACCTCTCCCTGCTTTAGCAAAGGCCGGTGGTGAGCCTGTCGCTGTTTTTTAAAACAGCACAGGGCTTGTTTTTATTTTATTTAAAAATTTTAATTTTAGAAACTTTTTTAAGCCTTTCCCTTTTTAAAAAACTCCTCCCGTCCCTTAAAAGGTAGCTGGAAAAGCAAGCCCGGGCAGTTTATTTTGTAGAAACCCCCACGCCGCAGGAAAGGGGAGCCGAACTGTAGAAACCCCAGCTGAAACTTAGAACCACCCACGCTGAGCAGAAGTTGAGCATGAAGCGTAGAACCCCCCACGCCCGACAGGAAGGGGAGCCTCAAACTTAAACCACCCACCCTGAGCAGGAAGTGGGCTAAAATGTAAACCACCCCCTGCCGAAAAGGAAGTGGGGGCCTCAACTGTAGAACCCCCCACCCTGAGCAGGGAATGGGGCCTCAAGCGTAGAACCACCACTGCCCGAACAGGAAAAATGGGGGCCTGAACTTTTTTTTTTTTTTTTACTGCATCTCAACCACAAACAAAAGCAAAAAATTTTAAAACCCACCCAAAGGGCCCAAAAGCAAAGATTCACTGTTAACAAACCCTGCCCCGGGTGTCGGAATTATTGATCAGGCCTTTTTAAAAAGTAATGAAAACAGGAATATTACGAACAACAAGAAAAGATCTGGAAATAGTGAATACTTGAAGCACAAAGTATATAAGAAAGCAAAAACAACTTTTAGAAAATTTTGTCCCTTTTTGTGTACAAGAAACGCCCCTTTAATTTGGGGGCACATGTGCAAAGCCATCAGCCGTGTGTTTTGGATTTTTCCCCCCTCGGCCCCTTCGGAAAGGGGGAGCGTGCTGGTTAGTGTTGGGCATGTCTTGTAGTTACACCCAGTGACTCACTGCTGCCAGCTGCTCAGTGTTATATCATTTTCCTTTTTATGATTGGAAAATTGGCCCTGCCCCGAGCGGGTTTAAAGCCCCCCCGGTCTTGGGGGCCGGGGACCTTGGGCCCCCAAAAGCCCCCGGGGCCCGCTTTTCCCCCCCATTCCGAAAACGCCTTACAACTAAGAGGCGGCCACATAGAGCCAAAAAAGACCAAAATCCTGCTAAAATAAAATGTGCTACAAAACCCCTGGGCCCCCGAGGTAGTGGGACAGGGCCCCTTTAGTTGGGACCCTGCTTTCCCAATTAAAAGACAACCCGCACTGATGTCCCCGCGGCGCCTAAATGTCAAAAACCCTGAAGTCCTTCACCCAAGGGCAAGTTATAAATCAAAGGGGGGGGGGAAAACCCTTTCCCTTTTTTGTAAAGATCCTGGGGTTTTCATCCCGTATTCCAGAGCTGCCCCTCACTATTTTTCTGGGGCAGTCACGTAAATACATTACTTATTTCCCTTTTCTGATCCTGAGTTTTCATCCTGTATTATCTCCGAGCTTTCCCCCTCACTATTCTGCTGGTGAAAGTCACGTGTAATACATTACTTACCCGTACTTCCTGATTAACCCCCCTTTTTTTATCCCCCAGAGCTGCCTACTATTCTCTGGTGCGCCCTGAATAATTATTATCCTACGCCTGATTACATCCTTTTTCCCCAGAGCTGCCTCACAAATTCTGCTGGTGCAGTCATTGAACATACATTACTTTCCTGAATGACCCGAGTTACATCCGTATTATTCCAAGCTGCCTCACTTCTGCTGGTCAGTTTGATAAAACTAATTCGTAAAAATAAATTACTCCTGTTTTCTTACAGTAAAAGGGGCACCTCCCCCCTCCTGTGCATCCTGTTCTTTTCCCCTGAAATTAAGGTTACAGTTTATCCCCAAAAATGGGGGTTTGTAATTTTTTCGTGAGGTTTTTGCACTGAAGGGAAAATGCATTAAAAAAAAAAAAATTTAAAATCCTTTTTCTGTTATTTAATAAGAGGTTTTCGGCCCCTCATCGCTCCAAAAAAAGGGGGGGAACCCTCCTTTTAAAACCCTAAAAGTAATTTAAGTTGGGCCCTTCATCCTCTGACGAATAGTTGATTTGCTTCTTTGTGTCCCCATTTTTTAAGTACCCGTAAAAAGAAAAGCGGGACCCCATTTAAAGCAACCAAAAACCCTACATTTTATCGGGGCTCCTTTATAACCGCTGTACGTAATAAGGGGGGATATCCCGCTCCTCTTATAACGCTGCTGTACTGTAATAAGATGGGATATCGGCTGCTCCTCTTATAATGCTACTTTACTGTAATAAGATGGGATATCAGCATCTCTTATAATGCTGCTGTACCGTAATAGTCACATATGACAAGTGTCTCTGCACTGGAAATTTTTGATATTTGTGGGGCACAGAGTGGAGTAGTTTTTGTTTCTGCCCCACTGTCGGACTCTCTCCGCCTTAAATGGTGTAAAAAAATGATCAAAAATCAAGTCGTACAAAAAAAAAAAACCCCCCCCCCCCCCGCAAAAAAAAATATGCCCTTTTTGCCGCAGCGGGCCCCGGGCCTCTCCCCCGCGAGTCTTTTGTGCGCACGGCCCTCCCCAGCACGGCACTTTTCCAGCTTTCCGACATGGCGTTACCTGGTCACCCAAAACCCCAAATGTCAGAGCTGTTCATCTTGTCTCTGCGCCTCTTCTCGATCTGACTGTGCGCCTCCCTGCAATCACATCACAGCCGTCACTACACACGAGGTCGCCGGCTCTCTAGACCGCCATCACTGTAATACTGAACCCTCCCAGGGTGATAAGCGATCAGGCCCGTCTGACCATTTACACAGGGTTTAGGATATATGTTTTCTAAACCGGAGCACCCCTTTAAATATTACAGGGTTTTAAAACGAGCTATAATTTTTTAAAGGAAGTGGCAAGATTTTTCATTGGGCGTGCCTGGTATTGCAGCTTACTCCCCAATTTAAAAATTCCTGCAAAGGCATCGGCTTAAGGGCTGTTTTTAAAATTGCCCGGTATTTAACTTAACTTCCGAACTTGATAGACACGTGTCTTTTTTTCAACTGTACTATGTAAGTGAATGGAGCCGAGTTGCAATACCAGACATGTCCTGTGATGGAGGGGGCGCTATTTTTGAAAGAAAGTAGATTTTTTCATCCAAAAAGGCCCTCCTCTGAAGGACATGTTGCCCTTGCGCCAGCCTCTGACGTGATTGGAGCCAGTGCAATAAAAACACCTGTGTCAGAGGAGGTGCTGTTTTTAAAGGATGTGCCTGGCATTGCAGCTTAGCCCCAATCACATCAGCAGAGCTGAGCTGCAATAGCAGCAGTCCCGTGGAGGAGGGGGCCCTAAAGTTTTACTTTTTTAAAAAAAATCGCCCCTCCGTCACGGAAAGTCTGGTATTGCGCTCAGCCCCCTTTACGTCTTCGAGTTCATTGCAATACCAGGGACATCCCTGAAGAAACATATGACCCTTAGGCCCCCGTTCAACCCACCCTTATCCTGCCCCGGGTTGCGCCGTACTGCAGTCGGGGCCAAACCGGCCCGAATTCGGTAACCCTGCTCTCATAGAAACAGTGGAAAACGTCCTCCTCCCCCTGGCGAATCCGCCGCGGGGGGGAGAAAGGCTCACATTATTTACGGCGCGTACGGCTAGATAATGCATTGTCTATGGGGCCGGGAGCGGCGCCCCCGCCGCGCTCACGGCCCCGCCCCCAACCCGCCCCTTATTCACGGCGGATTTGTGAGCTCAATACACGGCCTCACAAAATCAGTTCGGGAATAAGCCTTTGTGAACACGGCCTTAATTTAAAGGGGGAACCTGTCAACATAGTTTATGCCCCTCATGGCTGAGGATAGAACAAGCCAGTGTCAACGCTTTTTCCAGCGCTGTGTCCCTTATTCTGGAAGATGTTTGGAGTTTGAGTATTTAGTGCTCAAACCTGCAGTTTTCAGCCAGAAAAGTCAGTAATTTAAAACCCTGCCCACCTGAGACTAGCTCCTCCCACCTTAACTGATAAACCTATTACTTTGAATAGGTAGAAACGTGAATAACTGCCAGTGGGTGGGGCTAGCTGATAGTTATTCACATTTCTACCTATTCAAAGTAATAGGTTTATCAGTTGAGGTGGGCGGGTCCGCCTCGGGTGGGCGGAGTTTTAAATGACTGACTTTTCTTGCTGAAAATTGCAGGTTTGAGCACTAAATATTCTGGAAGATGCTTTAGTTTTCGAGTAAGGGACACAGCGCTGGAAACAGGTCTGTCACTAGCTTGTGCTGTCCTCAGCAAATGGGGCATTAAAAACAGCACCACCTCGGACACAGGACACGTCTGGTATTGCAGCTCAGCCCCATTCATTTCAGTGGAGTTCAGCTGCCATACCAGAAACATCCTGTGACCGAGATGGCGCTATTTTTGGAAGCAAATTGCTATATTTTTCCATCACAGGATGACTGTACTGTAGCGAAGTTTCACTGCAGTGAAGAGGACTGAGCTGCAATACCAGATGTTGTTTTTGAAAGAAAAAAAGCAATATTTTTCCAAATCTGGACAACCCACTTAAAGGTGCCCCAGCTTAGGAAAGAACCTAATTTTCAAATGTGTCGTGTAGGACAAGAAAAACACCTCTTCTTTCTTCCAAAAATAGCGCAACTTCTGTCACAGGATATCCCTGGTATCACAGCTCAGCTCAAATCAATTCAATTCAATGGAGCTGAACTGCAATAGCAGGCACATCCTGTGGGCAGAGGAGGCGCTGCTTTAGAAAGGAAGTAGCCATATATTTCTGTCTTAGAATGTCCCTGGTATTGCAAGCTCAACTCCGCTGATTGGGACTGAGCTACGATACCAGGCACATTCTAAGACGGAGGCGACGCTGGTTTTTTTTTTGGAAGAAAGCAGCCACGCGTTTCTAATCCTGGACAGCCCCTGTAACAGACAGCAATCTGCTCCTCTAGGCACCGAATTCTTGTAGATCCCGCTGACACTTCCCCGACTTGTCTGGTCAGGTGACGAGTCATAAAACTTACCGCGCATTCTTTATCCGACCTTCTGCATATTCCAACCTGAAAACGAAGAAAAAGAGGAGTCTGGGGTCAATAATGAACAGAACATGAATCGAGCGGCAGCATCAGGTGACTATTCCCATCTAATTGCCCAACTGTGATGAGGTCTAAACAGAACTGGTCATTTGGGACCACTGGGCAAAGAACCGGAAGGAGAACAGCAGCTCATCCCCCAAACTGATCCAGTGTTAGACAAGAAAAAGCCGTCAGCTCTGTGACTACAGCTGCAGTGTAAAGAATGGCGGCCTTCATTGCCGTCTATATGCACAATCTGATACAGCAGCGTACCACCAAGGCCACATACAAGACATCCCCTAGCGGGCCCCCCCCCCCCTCGCCCACTGGCGCAGACCCTAGAGGGCCCCTCCCCCCCTCGCCCAGTGGGGCGGACCCTAGAGGGCCCCCCCCTCGCCCAGTGGCGCAGACCCAATAGGGCCCCCCCCCCACCCCCCCTCGCCCAGTGGCGCAGGACCCTAGAGGGCCCCCCCCCCCCCCCCTCGCCCAGTGGCGCAGACCCTAGAGGGGCCCCCCCCCCCTCGCCCAGTGGCGCAGACCCTAGAGGGCCCCCACCCCCCCCCCTCGCCCAGTGGCGCAGACCCTAGAGGGCCCCCCCCTACCGCCCAGTGGCGCAGACCCTAGAGGGCCCCCCCCCCTGCGATCGCACCAGTGGCGCAGACCCCAAGAGCGCCCCCCCCCCTCGCAACCAGATGGCCCAGACCCTAGAGGGCCCCCCCCCCCTCGCACCAGTGGCACAGACCCTAGAGTGAGGGCCCCCCCCCTCGCCCAGTGGCACAGACCCTAGAGGGGCCCCCCCCCCCCACCGACGCCCATGTGGTGCAGACCCTAGAGAGTGAAACCCACCCAGTGGCACAGACCCTAGAGGGGCCCCCCCCCCCCTCGCCCAGTGGTGCAGACCCTAGAGAGTGAAACCCACCCAGTGGCACAGACCCCAAAGAGATGGCCCACCCACCCAGTGGCACAGACCCTAGAGAGGTGGCGCACCCTCCCAATGTCACAGATCCCCACCCTACAGCTATTGTACATGACTTCTGCACTCTGCCTCTGGCTTTTGCCATGTCTCCCTACACAAGGCCCCAAGCCAAATCAAATCATGCCAGCTGGTGGTCCCCAAGATGCAAAGAGGCCCCTCCAATGTTACTGTCACTCCCAGGGGCGTAAGGAGAATTCATAGGGCCACCAAATAAAATGAGATTGGGTCCCCAACACCTAACGACAGGAAAAAGAAACCGCTATATAAGAAGCAATAAATGAAGGGTATAAATAATACCGCCATAGATCAAAGAAACAACATAGCGCTGCTGCATAGCAGCACCACCAACGTGTTACTCCCTTTAAAAAAAAAGGACAATGTTCAAGCATCTAAGTGGGCCCATTCGACCTATGGGGGAGCTGTGTAAAGACGAAGCTCAGCTCGGATTTTCTAATTGAGGTCCTATGAGGATTTTCTATGGTGGAGCGTGTAGACTACAGCTCGCGGATTTCTATGGGGAGAAGTGTAGACTGCAGCTAGCTAGCTCCGGATTTCTATTGAGGTCTATGAGAATTTTCTATGGAGCTTGTGTAAGACTACGTAGCTCGGGATTTTTCTATAGAGGTCTGATGGATTTTCTATTGAGGTCTACTGACACGATTTTCTATGGGGAGCTGTGAGACACTACAGCTCGTCATATTTCTATTGCACAGGTCTATTGAGCTTTTCTATGCGGGAGCTGTCTGTAAGACTACGCTCGGATTTCCTATGAGGAGCTGAGGAAATTTCTATGGGAGCTGTGTAGACTACAGCTCTGGATCTCTTTCATATTGAGGATCTGAGGATATTTCTATATGGGGAATCTGTGTATACTACAGCTCGTATTTTCTATGAGGTCTATGAGGCTTTTTCTATGGGGAGCCGTGTCGATCACGCACGGCTTTTTCTATTGATGTCTATGGAGATTTTCTATGGGGAGCCGTGTAGACTACAGCTCGTATTTTCTATTGAGGATTTTCGATGGGGGAGCGTGTAGACTATGCAGCTCGATTTTATCTATGAGTCAGGCTATGGGGACGCCGTGTAGACCTACAGCTCGAATTTCCTAAAGTAGGTCTATGAGGGTTATCTATGGAATGCTGTGTAACTACAGCGTTCGGATTTTTCTATTGATGGTTTTTCTATGGAGATTTTCTATGAGGACTGTAGTAGACTAACAGCTCAGGATTTTCTATTGAGCGGTTTTCTATGCGGAATTTTTCTATGGGGGAGCGTGTCAGTGACTACAGCTCGGATTTATCCAATTAAATGGTGAGCTGTGTAGACTACAACTCGGATTTTCTATGGGGGAGCCGTGTAGACTACAGCTTGGATTTTCTATTGAGGTCTATGACGGATTTTCTATGGGGAGCCGTGTAGGACATACCAGCTCGGATTTTCTATTGAGGATTTTCAATGGGAGCCGTGGTATACTACCGCTCGGAATTTCTATGGGAGCTGTGGAGACTATACAGCTCGGATTTTCTTAGTGGGGAGCTGTGTAACTACAGCTCGGATTTTCATATGGGGAGGCTGTGTACGACTACAGCTTGGATTTATCTATGAGGTCTGGATTAGGAATTTCATGGGGAGCTTGTGTAGACTACAGCTTCGTATTTTCTATTGGGAGCTGTGTAGACAGCAGCTCGGATTTTCTATTTGAGGTCCTATGGGGATTTTCTATGGGAAGCCGAGTAGACTAACAGCTTTATGGATTATTCTATTGAAGACTATGGGGAGCAGTAGTAGACTACAGCTCGATATTCCTATGAGGTCTTGAGGATCTAGAGAAATGGGGAGCCTGTGTAGACTACAGCCTCGGAAATTTCTTATTTGAGGGTTTTCTATGGGGAGCTTAGTAACACTACAGCTCGAGATTTTTTCTATTGAGGAGTCTTCTAGAGATGACCTGAAGGTAGTACTGCAGCTCGATTTTCTATGTCAGGTCTAATGGGATTTTCTATGGGAAGCTGTTCTACGACTAACAGCCAGATTTTTCTAATGAAGTCTATGTAGGATTTTCTTCTTCTTGGGACGAGCTGTGTAGACTACAGCTCGGATTTTCTATTTGAGGAGTCGATTGCAGGATTTTCTATTGGCAGCTGTGTAGACTTCAGCTCGGATTTTCTATTGCAGGTACATGGGGCATTTTCTAATGGGGCAGCCCAGACACGTACAGCTCGGACTTTCTATGGACGGATAGATTCTATGTGGGAGCATGTGTTAGACTATGGGTCAGATTTTCTATTGCGGTCTATGGGCACTGGGTTAGAGTACTACTTTTGCTTCTAAATACTGAATCTGCTTATAAAATCTGATGGTAACCCTGTGCTGTGTGGACGAGGCCCAAGACTGCTGCGTTACTGCTCAGATACAGCCGCACCTCCCACTGTTCTCTCTTTCATCACCGCCACTTCTAGATCTTGCTTTGATCTCTCTTGTCTCATCTTCTCTACCCCGTCTTACTCTTCGGTTCCTCGTTGCTCTACAAAGCAATACACGCAGCAAAATCCCAATTCTGGCAGTTCTCGCTCTATTTTGTGGCCCTATGCTCCCTCTCGATAGATCCGCACCTGGGCCTACACTGGCCTGCTTCAGTTGGAGGGTCGGCCTTTTCTCACGTGCGTAGTCTAGAAATTGGCAGCCCACACAGTCCGGAGCCATGTTCCTGCCTTTCTCTTATTCATAGACTAACCCCTTACACCGTGTTAACCTGCGGCCTCCTGGAGTCATTGTACTGTATAGAGTCTTGTACTCACATCCCGTGGGGATCGTCCTTGTCGGTGTCCATCCCTTCTCCATGGCTAGGAAAGAGAAGCAAAGTGACCATTAGTGACCAGTGGTCCTGTACGAGCTGGATTAGAAGACTTGCATTAAAACCCATAACCATACACCCAATGCATCGGAGGTCTGTGCACTATGGAGGCTGAAAGGCGCGCTCTCACCACAATTATTATCATTAACCATAAAGGCAAAAGGTAAATAAAGTCCGTTCTCATATACATTGCTGCTCTGATTTTGCTTCCTTTCAGAGTTAGGAGCAGATCCAATCTCCTGCTTGTGTACACAGGCTTCTCTAGGTTACCAACCACCTCAGCTCTAGCAGTGGCCGGGATGGTGACGTGACTCCCTGCTGTGTCTTATTAGAAGCACATTGTTTACACCATTCTTCCTGACACACACTTTACTCAAACACCACTCTTTAAAGCTCATGTCGCCTTGAGCCCCTGACTGTAAATGTCTTTCATCACCAATGTTCCTCTAACAACTGGGAATAGCAGAGCCGAGATCTTATTCATTGCTGAAGAACCGCCCACAGCGTGAACAGGAAGTGGGCGCCTGAAGTTATATAACCGCCCACGGCCTGAACAGGAAGTGGGCGCCTGAAGCTGCAGAACCGCCCACAGCGTGAACAGGAAGTGGGCGCCTGAAGTTATATAACCGCCCACCGCGTGAACACCCAAGGGGGCGCCCTGAAGCTGCAAAAACCACCCCCCACCCTGAACAGGAAGTGGGGGGCCTGAAGCTGCAGAACCGCCCACAGCCTGAACAGGAAGTGGGTGCCTGAAGCTGCAGAACCGCCCACAGCCTGAACAGGAAGTGGGCGCCTGAAGCTATATAACCGCCCACTGCCTGAACAGGAAGTGGGCGCCTGAAGCTGCAGAACCACCCACAGCCTGAACAGGAAGTGGGCGCCTGAAGCTGCAGAACCACCCACAGCCTGAACAGGAAGTGGGCGCCTGAAGCTGCAGAACCACCCACAGCCTGAACAGCAAGTGGGAGCTTGAAGCCTGCTGGTCTTCAGGGTGCACTCAACCTCTATACATGTCCCCATGTTGCACGATAAAATCTACTGTAATAATTGAAGCACAAAAAAAAAAAAAAAAAGCAATAATTTGAAGGACAGCCCTTAAGTAGATGGGTTTTTGCATCTGAAGTTCTCTTCAAGGTTCTGCAGCATTGCTGTGCAACTAAAGTAGTAGAGAAAATGCACAAATTTACCAAAGGGTCACTAAACCTGAAAATTTTAACTATAAATTATAATTTGCAGGAGGAGGATGTAAAGGAATAGAAAAATCACTGCTAATTTGTTTCCTAAAACAGCTCCACCCCTGTCTACAGGCTGTGTGTGGTATTGCAGCTCTGTCCCATTCACTTCTCTGAAGCCCAACTGCAATACCACACACACAACCCATGGACAGGTGTGGCGCTATTTCTACAAGAGGGCAGCCATATTTTTCTATCCCTGGTTAACCCCATTATTTATGAGATTCCTCTGCAAGAGATTAGTCAGAACAGAGGTTCAATAACAAAGCACTCGGTCATTTTCAGGACGTTGCTCATCACAGCACAGACCAGCCAGTAATTTTGGGTGGAGATGAAGGGGTGATCAGCAAAAAGGAATTTCCATAAACAGACCCGTTGTTAAAGGAACCATCACCACAAGGTAGGACTCCTCTAAACCGAAGGTCAGCGCTTGTATAGAAGAAATGAACCAGGGCGACCTACATTGTTAAGGGATTACGAGACCCCACACGTCCTGGGCTTCATTGATTTTTACAAACTTCTGATATTTTGGCACTGAGATGATGGTGGGGGTTATAGTCCGATCAAAGGTTAGCTCACATGGTTATCCCACAAATGTCTAAAATGCATGAAGGGCCGGGGCATGGGTTTTTCAACTGCATCAAAAATGCAAGCAAATAAAACCCAGGAGTATTTTCTTTAAAAAAAAAAAAAAAAATTCACGTTACAAAACCACCTGCACCCACAAAAGAAGGAAAAAAAAAAAAAAAAAGTGTGAATCCATTTTGCACAGTTGGGGGTGTTTTTTTCTGCGTTTCTCAACTACAGCAATAGCGCATGAAAAAAAATACTTTAAATTTTTTTATTATTATTATGCAGGTGATTTTGGAACAATCGGCAATTTGGAAAACGGGTGAAATTTGGGTATAAACAAACAAAAAAAACGCATTGGTTTTTAAAAAGTGGATGTATTTTTACGCATTAGTTTTAGTGCAGTTGAAAAAAAATGCAACAAAAACGCAGCCTGCCAGTGCAGCCTTGGGGAGGGTTCATATGATGCATTTGAAAAATGCAACGCAAACTTCCCCCCCCCCCCCCCCCCCATCGAGAAAGAGGATTTAGTGGACCCCAAATTCACCTAATTGCTTTAATTTTGAGCCACATGTATGAAAACTGTTTAGGTCTAAAACTCACTTTTTTGCACATAGTAACCTGTGTCCCTGTGTGTGGTATTTGCGTTGCCTTTTTCAGGTAAAACCTGTGAACCTTTCCCATTATTATTATTTATTTTAAAGCGCCATTGACTCCAGGGCGCTGTACATTCGAGGGGGTTACATACATTACATAAGTCAAACGAGTACAGTGATAAGGGAAATAAGGGACAATTGTCACGACAGAGGGAGAGAGGACCCTGCCCGCGAGGGCTTACAATCTACAAGGGGGGGGAAAGAGACAGGATGAGGGCCAACATTCTGGAGTAAGGGTAGTGACAAGTTTAGTGACGGTTATAGGCTCCTGAAGAAATGGGTTTTCAGGTTGCTTTTGAAGCTGGTGAAAGTGGAGGAGAGTCTGATGTGTTGGGGCAGTGAGTTCCAGAGTGTGGGGGAAGCACGGGATAAGTCTTGGAGACGGTTGTGTGTGTATCTGATTAGGGGAGAGCAGAGGAGAAGTTCATGTGATGAGCGTAGTGTGAGTGAGGTGAGATATTTTGAAATTAGGGCAGAGATGTATGGAGGGGAGAGGTTATGGAGAGCCTTGTAGGTCATGTTTAGTAACTTGAAATGAATTCGCTGGGCAATGGGAAGCCAGTGAAGGGATCGGCAGAGGGGAGAGGCAGAGGAGTAGTGAGGAGAGAGGTGGATAAGACGGGCAGCAGAGTTAAAGGAGTTGTCTCATTACAAGCTTTCAGCCTGTCAGTGAGCCTGGTAGTTGAATTGAGGGGCGTGCTTCTTGGTCTGTCTCTTCTGCTCCCTCTTCCCCCCTCCCATCAGCACACAGGCAGCTCCATAACTTCTATACAGCAAGGGGGAGGGGGTTTGCTGCAGAGTTAACCCTGTGTGTGCCTGCTAGGTCTGTTCCCAGGAGAGGGCTGATCATGAGTGTAGAGAGGTCTGTAAAGCATTGATTACTAATAGCAGAGCAGAGGGGATGCAAGTGTTCCTATATCCCCTGCTTAGCTTACATATCTCCACATCTCCAGCAACAACAAATCCTGTCAGAACAGACACAGGGCAGCTGGGAAGTTTTTACTATGTGTCACTAGTACGCACAGCATGAAGTATTCAAAATGCCCCCCTGATCTGTATAGTATTAGTATAGTGACAGTTCCACAGACACATCATGATTATAGTAACACACAGGGTCACTGCTGTCACATCTATCTGTGTAGAGAGCAGGAGGAAGCAGGGACACACAGGGTTAATCCAGGCAGCAGGGCCACAGAAGCCAGAGTCCTCCCTCCCCCTCCCTCCACTACCGAAGCATTCTGTGTGGGAGGGGCTCTTCCCTTGACCTGTCTTCAAAGGATGAGGTCATACAGACCTGACAGCCAGTAAGATAAGGATAACAGGTCGGCTGCTATAGAGATTTGAGAAGCTGATGTAGTACTACTAACAGGGCTAGCTCAAAATCAGTAGGACATTTGTAATGAACATATATTCCCAAAGCTGCTTGTTTTTTTAAAGATTTTTTTAATTAAAAACCCAATCATTGTAGCGAGACAACCCTTTAAGGAGGGAAATTGGAGGGGAGCGAGGGTCTAGCTGGACCCAATGAGAAGGATGTTGCAGTATCTAGGCGGGAGATGACAAGGGCAATGGACCAAGCATTTTTTAGTTTCGTAGTTGAGGAATAGAACGATGCGAAGGATGTTTTTCAGGTGGAGGCGGCAAAGTAAGGTTTGATGTGGGGTTTGAAAGATAGAGCGAGTCTAGATTACCCCAAGCAAGCGACTTGTGGGAACCGTGAAAAGTGTAAGAGCCGTGACTTAATAGAGAGATCAGGGCAGGGTGGTTGGCGGTGGAAAGATGATGAATTCTGTTTTTTTCCACATTTAGTTTTAGGAGATGTGATGAGAAGAAGGAGGAAAAGGGAGGACAGCAGTCAGGGACCCGGGAGAGAAAGAGGGGTGACATCTGGGCTGGAGATGTAGAGTTGGGTATATCCATCAGCATACAGGTGTTAATGAAAGCCGTGTGAGGTTTATGAGCTGCCCGGGCCAAGAGTGTAAGATAGAGAAAGAGTAGTGGGCCCCAGGCCTGCCCCTTGGGGGACACCAACAGAGAGAGGCCGGGGGAGGAGGTGGAGCGAGAATGAGAGACGCTGAATGTCCGCTCAGTGAGGTACGAGGAGGATCCAGGAAAGAGCCAAGTCCGTGATGCCGAGGGAGGAGAGGATTTGTAGCAGGAGAGAATGGTCGACAGTGTCAAAGGCAGAGGACAGGTCCAAGAGGAGGAGCACAGAGTAATGGAGAAGGCAGAGGACAGGTCTAGGAGAAGAAGCACAGAGTAGTGCGTTTAGGCTTTGGAGTTTTCTAAATCGTTGGTGACCTTGGTTTGGGCAGTTTCAGTGGAGTGGTGGGTCGGAAGCCTGATTGGAGTGGGTCAAGGAGAGAGTTGGAGGAGAGGTGGGAGGACAGCTGAAGATAGACGTGCTGCTCGAGGAGTTTGGAAGCAAAAGGGAGCAGTGAGATGGGGCGATAGTTGGACAGAGGAGGGGTCAAGGGTGTTTTTTTTTAGGGTTGGAGTGATAGTAAGCATGTTTAAAAAGGGGAAGGGAAGAATGCCAGAGGTTAAGTGAAAAGGTTGAAGATATGGGTGAGGGCTGGGATGATAGAAGCCTGAGGTCTGGGAAAGAGGTGGGATGGCAGTGGGTCAAGACTACAGGTAGTGGGTTTGAATTTGCCGTAAGGAGGAGAGCATTTTCATGAGTGACCGTGGGGAACAAGTTAAGGGGGAGAGCAGGGTTGCAAGGGTGGGGGGGTGGTGGGGACCCGCGGGCTGAAGCTTTCTCTGATGAGGTTGATCTTCTGGAGGAAGTGATTGGGAAAGTCATCTGCTGAAAAGGAGGGGATAGGGGAGGAGGTGTTGGTGGGGGGGGGGCGGAGGAGGGGAGTTGAAGGGCTTGAATAATTGTCTGGGGTTGTGGGACAGGGAGGATATGAGAGTGGTGAAATAGTCCTGTTTGGCTGAGGCGAGGAGGACTTTAATGTCTGCAGTAGTGTTTGTATAAGGCAAAGTCATCAATGGAGTGAGTTTTTCTTCCAGCGGGTTTCGGCAGCCTCTGGAAGCTCGCCTCAGCTGTTTGCTGGAGTCTGTTTGCCAGAGTTGTCTGTTGAATTTGCGGGTTCTGTTGTGTGTGGAAGGAGCGACTGAGTCAAGGGCGGTGAAAGAATTGTATGGTTGTAGAAAGTGGTGGCTGCGTTGGGTCTTTTAAAAGAGGAGATAGTGGAAAGAGGTGCAAGAGAGTCAGAGGGGAGTGAGACGGTTGAGGCTTTGTAGGTTCCTGCGGGGTCGTACTGGGTATGAGACAGGAGGAGCAGGTGGGGTGGAGAAGGTAAGCAGGTTGTGGTCGGATATAGGGTGTGGAGAGTTAGAGATGTCAGATAGGGGGCAGAGGCGGGTGAAGATGAGGTCAGTGTGTGTCCATCTTTGTGAGTGGCTCCTGAGGTCCATTGGGGGGGTTGAAGGAGGAGCAGAGTGAAAGGAGTTTGTTGGGAAACAGAGTGGGGGTTGTCGAAATTTAGATGTTGAAGTCCCCCCATGATGATAGTGGGGGTGTCGGTGGAAAAGAAAGTGGAGAAGCCAGGAAGCAAAGTGGTCCAAAAAAGGCAGTGGCAGGGCCTGGGGGGCGGTAGAAAAACAGCCACTTGGAGGTCAGAAGGGGGCGTAGATGCGGACAGAGTGCACTTCAAAGGAGAAGAGTGTGGGGGAAGGGAGAGGTGGGGCAGGGACAAAGGGGCAGGGGTCAGACAGGTGGGGGCCCACACCACCACCATGCTTGTTACCAGGGCGAGGAGTGTGGGTAAGGTGGGGGCGCTGAAGAGAGAGTGCGGCAGGGGAGACTGTGTCAGAGGGGGTCAGCCAGGTTTTCAGTCAGACCAAGGAAGAGTAAGTTGCGTGAGATGAAAAAGTTCATGTATGTATGAGAGTTTATTACATACAGAAACCCCGCCTTCCAGAGAGCTCCCAGGAGAGGGGGGGGGGGAGCACGGGTCAGAGGGATGTGTATCTGGTTGAAGGGATTAGCGGAAATAGTAGTGGTGAGTCTGTTCGAGGAGGCAGAGACTATGGTGGGAAATGTGCTGGGGGGGCCCTGGTTGGGGGATATGTCCCCCGGGAAACCAGAAGGAGCAGGTGAAGGGTGAGTAGGTGGCAGTAAGGATAGACTGTAGATTGGCAGGGGTTTTTTTTGGTGTGGAGGGCATTAACAGTGAGGAAGAGGTTGGTGGCGGCAGACAGGTGTGAGGGTAGAATGCAGGGGGAGATGTAGAGTTCATTTGTCCAACGAGGGAGTTTGGGGATAAGCAGTAAGTGTGAGGAGAGTGGAGATTAGCGTTTTATGAGGAAAAGAAGAGCATAGTGTTAAGATCTACAGTTGGACAGTTAGATGTCTGGCTGGGACAGCTGATGGAGGCGCTCTCTGGCTGGGACAGCTGATGGAGGCGCTCTCTGGCTGGGACAGCTGATGGAGGCGCTCTCATAGGCTGCACTCACTTGTTGCGGTTTTTTGGTGCATTTTTTCAACTGCATCAAAAAGGCACGCAATAAAAAAAAAAAAAAAAAATGTATGTATGTAATATATTTATATATACATATATATATATATATATATACATACATATACATACATATACATAAACACACACAAATACAAATATATACATACATAACACACACATAACTTTTCTCAATCTAATAATTCCTAATTTTACCAGTGTTCCAAATTAGAGTTCGTTACAAACCCACGTGCATTGCGTTTTTGATGGAGTTGAAAACTTACAATTATTTTTTTTTTTAGTATTCTTATTGTATAATTTTTTTATTATTTTTAGTTTTCTGTTTTTTTAATGCTTACATTTTTTATATATTTTGCTGTTTAATTATCTTTTCCATTTGCCATATTAGTCATCTTGTTTTTTTTATGTTTATTACTAGTTTTGTTTATTTTTTCTAATTTTGTTTTTTAATTTTTTTTACTCATTTTTTATATATTCGTATTATTTCTTTCCATTTACCATATTTTATTACAAGTTTATTAATAGTTTTGTTTTTTTATTATTTCTTTTTTCTATTTTATTATTTTTACATCTACAGAGTAGTTTTTTTTTAATGATTCTATTTGTATTTATTTTTGATGTTTTTAAATTATTTTTTATGCATTATTATATTCAGCTATTGGAGCACTCCTTTAAACCTGATCAAAGTAAGTCAGGCTGTTCTCACAGACATGAGGTTTCCCAACACTTAATCCAATTAAGTTTAAAAAAAACAAACAAAAGAAAAAACAAAAAAAAAAAGGGGAGATATAAAATATACTTACTCAAAAGAAAAGCCGTCAAGCCTAAAAGGAGGTAAAAAGACAAAGCGTTACGCCCTTGAGTAACCACACATCTCAAACTGTAACATCACCCTATGACAAACCCATTGACAGAGCAATGACGCCCGTCAGTCCTATGTCTGCACCACCACCAAGTGGTCACTCTGACCTTGTTAAAGGGGTCTTCCAGCAGAAGACTTACTACAGCTCTGCACTGATGAGGGGCAAAACCCCGAAAAGGCTGTATGCAGATGAGTGATGCTTGCTTGGCTAACATCCCTTTTGCTTTCTAAAGACTCAGTGGGTCAAAAACAAATTGAGGATTTGTTACATCCAATAGAGGGCGCTTGAGCTTCTCAGCTCCTTTCCCATAATGCCTTGTGATTTACATATCCACCGGGAAGAGGGGAAACTGCTAGGTTGTGTATAGTACGCGTTTTATCGGAGCAGTGGTTGAGCATCGGCCTTGCCACTCCATGCAGTCCTATGGCCCTGACCACTGCTGGGGGTCTCCATGTTTAGCCCCCACCAAATCACCGAGAGCATAGGTGATAATTGCTTCTAACCAGAACACCCCCTTTACAACTACTTCATGCCCAGCTCCATCTACTTCAATCTCTCCATGGCGGTATCTGTGACCTCCCTCAGGAGCAGAGGCGTAGCTTAAAACTCGTGGGCCCTAGTGCAAAAAGTGAAATGGGCCCCCCAGCTACCGTGTGCCACTTACAATGCTGGTATCTCTTTATGTGGCAGGAGGGCTTTTGGGCCCCCTCAGGCTGCAGGGCCCGGTATCGACCGCTACCTCTGCACCCCCTGTAGCTACGCCCCTGCTCATGAGCCCGTATCTGGCACACCGGGCCCTCCTGGGCGCACACACCGCAATATCTAGTCATTTCATTGGCAGCTTTTACTAAGGCTTTAGAAGAAATTCTTATTTGGCCTGTGTGTGACGTGACTATGTAAAAAATGGCTAAACACCCTCATGTGCACAGTTTGGCGGTACATTCTGTAGATACTTTTCAGCACTGCGAGACCTACTGTCATGCTGATACACAAGTGTATATGGAAGGATTATTAGAGTATTTTACTAGTACCATAACCTGGGTACTGAATGGCGGTATTCTTTGCATTCTGCAGGAACCTTTTCAGTACTATGAGGCCTACTATTATGGTGCGACAAGTGTAAATGGGAGGATTACTGCAATATTTTACTGGTACCATTACTCGAGTACTGAATGGCGGTATTATTCACATTCCAGGTCTACTATGATGGCACTACACCAGTGCAAGGACAACAAGAGAATTTTACTGCTTGCCATTATATGGAACTGCTGTATTCACATTCTGTGGGACACGATTCAGCACTGTGGGGATAGGTTCACACTGCTGATTTTGTCGCTCTTTTCGAAGCGTTTCCTCGCCCAGAACAGCGTGAAAAAAGCCCCAAGTTAATTTTCATTGATTCCTATGTAAAATATCTTTGTAGATTACACACAACAAATTTTTCCCACGCGTAATCTGTCGTTTTCCAGCGGATTATAGAACATGTTCTAAGTTTTTTGATCGGATTTTGGATTTGAAAATCAGCCTCAGAAAATCCAAGATGTGTAGACTACAGCTCGGATTTTCTATCAAGGATTTTCTATGGGGAGCTGTGTAGACTACAGCTCGGATTTTCTATTGAGGTTATGAGGATTTTCTATGGGGAGCTGTGTAGATGCAGCTTGGATTTTCTATTGGGGATTTTCTATGGGGAGCTGTTTAATCGCCCAAG
>JAODAL010061760.1:0-20131 GCA_025379985.1 Phyllomedusa bahiana | reverse complement strand
GACAAGAATAAAAAACAAAAATAAGGCTAGAAGTGCTCAAAGAAAAAGTGTTAAATAAAAAAACCAGACAATCAACAATACATCACAAACGTCTGAAATCAATGATCGTGAATTAATATTTTTGGACCTTCTTGTTAAAAAATCTACTAACGGGACTTAAGAAACAACCATCTAAAAAAAAAACCCAACAAGCAGGAAATTTGGCTCCTTAAATGGGAGCGTTTCAATCCACGTCCCTCAAACAAGGTATCCGAAGGCATATATTAAACGTGTGAAAACGGTTTCCTCCATGCAGCTTTTAAAAAGAAGCAGACATATTAAAACCAGATTTTTAGAGAGAGGATATCCAAAAAGGTTCTTATTCAGGCTATTCATTTCCCAAGTGATACTGATAAAAAATTAATTTCTCCAAATTTAATCTACGAAATAGCAACGTAGAGACACTCGCATCATTGGCACCTTTGTTTATTTTCCGCTTTAGGTAAGTAAAGCCACAGTGATGTAATTTGATTGTAACTGGATCCTTATAAGCCTTGCTCTTGGACTTGGGAATTTGTTACTGCCTTCGGGTCACATCTCAGTAACCGGACCACGGGGATCCTTTTGTCGTCTATCGCGGACCCCTTCATATCTTACCAGCCTGTTTATCATCATTAAAGGACGTGAGTTTATCCTATCTATAACATATATA
Organism: Phyllomedusa bahiana; assembly: GCA_025379985.1. Taxonomy (NCBI): domain Eukaryota; kingdom Metazoa; phylum Chordata; class Amphibia; order Anura; family Hylidae; genus Phyllomedusa; species Phyllomedusa bahiana. The sequence continues at coordinate 19,440 of JAODAL010061760.1, read as the reverse complement.
TGGATTATTTCTATATGTTCCTCATTATTATTTTTTAATTTTCACTTGAATTTTGTGTTCCCTGATGAACCCCATTATCAGGGGGGAAAACGCATCGGAACATCTGTTTGGGAACATCTGTTTGTGATGTATTGTTGATTGTCTGGTTTTTGATTATAGCACTTTTTCTTTGAGCACTTTTAGCCGTTATTTTTGTTTCTTGATTCTTGTCGTTTTCATCTTTGTATTTAGTAGTAGTTAGGGATAGTGTTCGTCTAGGTTCCGGTGTGGGGGCGCCCTTATCGGGGCGGCTTCCCCATTTCTTGGTAGGCAGTTCATTATAGTGTAAATTTAAGGGTTATTTTCTTAGGTTTTTACTTATTTATTTATTAAAAGTTATGTTTTATATATATTCATCCTTATTCTAGGTGTTATACCTTCAGTTGTTTGTTTGTTGTGTACTATTTGGGTTTTCCCGGTTTTTATATTATTGTATCTTGGGTTTTCTCTACACCCTTATATCATACTTAATGTAGAGAGGTTGGTAGTCTTTGCTATGACTGTGGTAACCTGAGGCAGAAACACAAACAGAAGGTTTTTGGATATCTTGCACCAAAAAAACTGTTGTGCCCTGTTCTATGAGGGATTTTTTTAACAGTCACCAAACAAAACATTTTTGAATGTGCAGGGCTATAAAAAAAAGATTATAGGATTAGACAGTTTTGAAGTGTAGCAAAAAAGTAGAGCAACGGGGGCATAGCCAGCAATTTAAAAGTGGTTTGACTGGGGCCCAAAAGTTGTCGTACGTAAGTAGATTTCCCATTGGGCAAAAAAAATTAATTTTTATTTTTAAAATTTTACGTGGGTACGGAAAGTATTCGACTCCTTTAAATTTTTCACTCTTTGTTCTTTGCGCCTTTTGGTAAATAAAAAAAGTTAATTTTTTTTTGTGAATAAATAAACCACTCTGCCCCACATTTTAAAAGAAAAAATAACAAAAAAGTAGATATTTTGCAAATTTATTAAACAAAAAAAAATTTAAATATCAATGGTTTTAAGTATTCGACCCTTTGTAGTTTTGATAGAAGCCCCTTTTGAGCTAGTACAGACATGAGTCTTCTGGGAAGTTGCAAAAGTTTTTCACACCTGGATTTGGGGACCCTTGCTTTTCTTCATGCAGTCCTTCCATTTCCCCCTCAGCTTGGATGGGTGAAACGTTGGGGGGACAGCCATTTCGTTCCCCGAGATGCTAAATTTGGTTTAGGTCAGGGCTTTGGTGGGCCAGTCAAGAATGGCCCAAAAAGGTTGTTTGAGCCACTGCTTTTTATTTTCTGGTGTTAGGGTCTTTGTTTACTGGAAGATGAACCTTCCCCCCTTGGGGTCCAGGAATCTGGAAGAGGTTTTCATCGGATATCGCTGTCCTTGGCCCCGCATTCATCTTTTTTTAAAATTGCAACCAGTATTCTGCCCCTACATTTGAAAAAACACCTTGTGCTGTGCTCCCCCCTATGTTTCCTGTTGGAATTATATTGGGCAGGTGAGAGCGTCCCTTTGTTTTCGCCCCACATACTATTAGAATTAACACCTAAAAGTTCAATCTTGTTATGGACCAAAAAAAATTTTTTTCCCCTTAGTCTGGGAGTCTTTTTATGTGTTTTTTTTAAAAACTGTTTGGGGTTTTTAGTTGTTTTTTGCATTGAGGAGGGTTCCGTCACCTCCTCCTTTTAAACCCCTGATTGGGGGAGGGCTCCAGTGATATTTGACTTTGTGGAACTTTCCCCTTCCTACTACTGTATCTTTGGGCTCAGCCCAGAGTGATCTTTGGGGTTTTCTTTTACCTCTTTCCCAAAGATCTTCCCCATGTTCTTAGTTTGGGGGCGGCCAGGTCGAGGAAGGTTGGTTGTCCCAAACTTTTCCATTTAAGGGGATTATGGAGGCCACTGTGCTTGAGGAACCTTTGGTGCTGCAGAAATTCTTTTTAACCTTGCCAAGATCTAGCCTTGCACAATTTCTCTCTGAGTCCTTGGGCATTTCCCTAGCCTCTGATTTCGTTTTCCCTTGAATGCACTGTGAGGTTTATATAGACAGGTGTGTCCTTTTCCTAATGAATCCAATGTTTAATTAAACACAGCTGGACCCAATGAAGGAGTAGAACCATTCAAGGAGGATCAGAAGGAAATGGACAGCATGTTATTTAAAATTTTGAGTGTTACGCAAAGGGTTCAATATTAGATCATTAATATTTCAATTTTTTTTTTTTAAATAAATTTACAAAAAAAATTTTAATTTCGTTTTTTTTTTTCGAAGGGGGTGCAGGTTTGTAATTTGAGAAAAAAAAAAGAACTTTTTTGATCTTACCAAAAAAGCTGCAATGAAACTAAGAGTGAAAAATGTAAAGGTGTCTGAATACTTTCTGTACCCACTGTATGCCACTAAATTAATACAAACTAATTTATGATAACTATCAAAATAAATCAAATCAAATAATATAAAATTAATATTAAACAATATAATATAAAATTTTAAAATTAAATTATTCAAAATCCAAAAAAATATTTATTCCCCTTTAAAAAGTATATAAAATTATATTTCTAAATTTAAAATTTTAAATTTAAAAATTTCAACAGCATCTACCATAAATGTGTTCTAAAACAGGGATTTAGGAGTTTTGTAGTATTACGTGATTTCCAAACCATCCCGAGACTAGAAATAAAAATTTAAAAGACATTAGAATGCAGTAGTGAATAGTTTTCCCCATGTGTCAATCTTTAATTTGTGGTTTGAATTTAAGACTAAGTAGCTACTACTGTCAATTAGTTAAAAACTTTAACATTTTTATTCTAAGGTCATTCAAAATTTTTTTATTAGATAGGAATTTTGAGTTGATTTTCTAATAAAAATTATGTTAATAAAAAAAGTCATTCTGATTTTTATATTTTTCATTGTTTTATAATTTAAAATATTACAAAAAAACTTTTTTTTAGGTTTTAATGTAATTCATTTTTTTTTTGTTCATCAAAAGTAGTTTACTGGGTTTCCTACTGGGGTTTGTTTATTTGGATTTTTCGGGTTTGTAAACTTTTTAGAAATTTTTTTCATACCAATTTTTTTTTTACTATTTTGTTTTTATACATTAAAATTAAAATCATTTTAATCGACTGAACAGTTTGGAAAATGTAATTTTGCTGCTCTCAGTCTTTATTTTTTATAGCAATAGCCAGCACACCCGGTCTGCTGGAACCTGTGTTTTCCCAAGCAAGACATACCTAGTTTTATTCACTGAATGCTATTTTTAGTGGGTTTTCTTTTATTTCTAGTCTCTGTGTGTTTTTTTTAAAAAATGGTAATACCATAATTATGGGATTTAAGGTGATGCTTTTTTGCTTTTTTTTTCTAATTTTTTATTTTTAAATTCTTATTAAATTTTTTTATATATTAATTTAACTTAAATTTTTTTTATTATTTATTTAAAAAAAACTTTATTTTCATTTTTTTTTTATTTTATATATCAAGTATAAGGCCGTGTTTAAAGCCGAGGGTCCTACTTTTGCCACAAAAACCCGGAAAGCTTATTGACTAGTATAAACCTAGGGTGGAAAAAAGCCGGGTAGGTGAAATTTTTAAAAAAAAAATAGATACAAATAAAAATTACATAGGCAGTTTAAAGTCCCCCCAAGGCAGGTATAGGGAGGGTTAGGTTCCCCCAGGCAGGCTAAGGGAGGGTTTAGGAGGTTAGGCCCCTGGAGGCTTAAAGGGAAGTTTAGGGAGGGTATGGGGTATAGGTCCCCTAGGCAGGCTATAGGCAATATGGAGGCTATAGGCAGGTATATGTCCCCCTAGGTAGGTTATTGGCATGATTTTAAAAAAAAAAAAAAAAAAACACCCTGGTCCCCGCTGCTCCGTTCCCGGGGGCGCTCCCCCCGTTTCTGGACAGGCGGGTGAGTCAAACAGGCCCGCGCAGCAGCGTGTGAACCCCTACTGTCTGTCCGGGAAAGCGCGAGCTTGCGGCCCCCCGGGGTCCATGCAGAGCGGGGAAAGGCTCGCTTCTGTCCCGCAGTGTATCTTTCACCCGCATGCGCTCCGGGGTGAGTCGCTCAAGTGAAGGATAGCCGACAGGTGGGCCACCGCAGTGCCCGGAGTGTCAAGTACTCGGCCCTTCAGTTATGTGTGCTCCCCGAGGTACATAAAGCTGAAAAACATCCCTGTCGGGCCCCGGCCCCTCGCAGCGGCACGAGGCCGAAGTGACTCGGTATAAAGCCGGGGTTGGTTTTTCCCGGCACATTTTTTGTGCTGAAAAGCCCGGCTTTTTTACTCGAGTTTATACGGTAATTTTATTTGTATTTAATTGTATTTTAATTTGTTAAACTATCATTTTTTTAGCAGGGCCCCAAGGTTTTTCTGCCCCGGGCTTTTCTGGGCCACCCCATTGTGCTTACAATGCAGCACATTTAGGCTTCGCCCCAAACGGAAACCCTTGAAACCCCTTCGTTTTTGCAAAATGCGGGGAAACTGCAGTGGGAAACAGGGTTCATATGTATTCCAATAAAGATATAAAAAGCCCAAACCCTGTGCAAACAAATTTGGGGAAAAGGGGATGCGTTGTCCCCAAAGCCGTTTGAAACCCAAAGGGATTAAAATTTTGCAGCGCAAATGAAAGAAATGAAAACGACCCAAAGCAGGTTTTAAAAATTCTGGGAAAAAGATTTCTTTTATGCCTCCATAACACTCAAAAAACATAAAAGGTTAAAGACCTTTGTGAAGGATGAAACATTGCATGTTTTTGGGTGTTATTGAGGAATAAAATAAGTTTTTTCTACATTTTCGAAACCCGCTTGATGCTGTCTTGGTTCTCCATTTGTTTTGCAGGGTCATACATACTTATCGCTACAAAGATCATATCTCTAATGATGAGGACAGTAAAAATAAGCACTTTTGCAATTGGTCTGCATTACCTAAATCACGTAGTATAGCAGATATGAGCTAATCTGTGCATCTATAGCTATTTCTGCAGCAAGTGGATGGAACACACCCCCTTTTCTGTGATTGGCTGCCTGATATGTCATTCAGCCTGTTGGGACATGCCCTCTGGACAGGACATGCCCCCCTGTGTTGTGATTGTCTGCCTGCACTCGGTGCTTACTCCCCTTTGAGCTGTGGGAAATGAAAGTGAAACTAAGTGCCTCAGCTTTCTCTGCTGGCTGTATAATGAAGGCTGTGTGAGCTTGTCTATGTTCACCCCTCAGGTCTAAGGTGAAGGATCTGGGCAATTACTGAGTCTGTAGCTGCTAGATTCACTCTCTCCCCCCATATAACACAGCCTTATACAGTCTGCTTCCATCACCCATATAACACTGCCTTAAAAAGCCCCCCCCCCCACCTCCGGCTTGATAAGAGAAGGGGGGACAGCGTGCCTTTTTCACATTTATTTCATCATTTCAGGCTGTGTGTATAACTGATTACAGCAATGCAGGTGTTATGGTTAAAAGGAGCCTGTGCAGCCTGGGAGGCAGGTGGTAGCTCTGCAGCCATGAAACCATTGCAGAAGGTCTGTAGAGCTGACATCCTCTCTCTTTCACTGCTTCACACAGAATGATGACGTCACAACTCTTCAGTGAGGGAAAACTTGTCTCCTGGGAGGAGAGACACACCTACTGAGAGGAGAGACTCGCTCCTGGATTTGAAGCTGAAACGGATAGAAAGTCTACGAAAGCTTCTAACACTAAAACCCCTTTAAAGCTATTCAGAACTGGCGTGTATGTGCCAAGTTCATACCAGTCACCCCTAATAGGCAACATGAGCAACTGCATGAACCAAGTGGGTAAATTGTGAGAAGTGGAGAGAAGAGGCCTATTTACTGTATATGGATATACAAATGTTACATACATTAAAAAAAAATAATGAAAGGGCCCTATTTTCACTCTACATTCATATGCGTCTTTGTAGTGCAATTTGCAGCCATTGTCAAGCATTGTATAAGTTCAAGCTATATATTTGTTAAAAAGAGTAAATAAAATCCTCTAAAGCACTGTTACATGACATTGTATGAAATGTAAAGGATTCCTTTTAAGTGTCCACATCCAGCTACATTGCTGTGCAGCTTTTGTCTCTTTCAATCTATTTAGCTTATGTCCCGTGGTTAAGCAAAACGGGTTCACACGTCACTTATCGCCCAAGGCTAGAAGGCATTTTATGACCTTGTTTCACAATATGCAATCTGCACTTAGACAACAAGTCCATGTAGTCATAGCAAAATGTATGTGTACAGATAGCAAAGTGGAATATTATAACGTCTGAGCAATTTGATAAATTGCTGATTACAGATTGTTGATCTATGAGCAGCTAAACATCCCAACAAATGACAAATTAATTTTAATGCATACATAAACTTAGCACTGCTGCATATGTACATGAAAATATAATGGTTTATAAAAAGATGTTATGTATGTGAAAAAAATCTAATAATAAGTTTCATAAAAACATTTAGGGCGACATGTATGAATGGGTTTTTTACCCTTTTTCTGGCGTACAATGCACCTAACTGAGCCGTATAATGCACCTAATGAATGTGTTAGGCGCATTGTTCGTAAGACTCGACACTTTCTAATGCACCTAACACGAGGGGGCGTTCTGGGGGTGTTATGGAGGCGTGTTGCACCATATTCGTAATATTAGACACATCTATGAATGTGGTTCGGCAAAACTAGGCACATTTCTGTTCCGACAGGCAGACCTATCTCAATGTAGTCTGCCTGAGCCTGAGGAGTCAAGGTGGAGATAGAATTGCTGTAAAGGGCAAAAATGTCCAATATTTCTCAACTTACACCAGAATATTTATAAAATAATTATTATAATTATCAAATTGTATAAAATGTAATTCTTTAAATTTAATGAAAAATATGATCATATAAATTAATGTAAAATATATAATATCCCAAAAACATAAAAATATCTCCCATAAAATGTATTTAAAATAGTAGAATCTAAAACAAATTTTTTCATTAAAGAAAAACCCCTTGATGTTGTTGTCAGATTTTTATATTTAACATTTTTACTATATTAAATTTTAAATTTATTTTTGCTGCTCTCACCCGTTTTTCTGCATACAGCAATAGTCAGCACAGCACAGGTATTATTGCCTGTCTATAACCTTTATACATGTTAGGCGCGTTACACATAGGCGAGGCGCGTTGAACTTTACACACCATTTATGAACGCACAAAAACCACTTTCATACATCAGGCGCATTATACACTGAAATGAGACTCGACTATTCACTTCGAAGCGCCTTCCTTCATACATGTCACTCTTAATGCAAGTGATAAACTCTTTAAATATTAATGGTGGTAATACAAGAGGGTGAAATGGGACAACTACTTAAGTGTGTAAGAACCCCATGCGAATGAGGAGTCATCCTCCTAAAAGACTGCCATATTGTGACATAAAATTAGATACTGGGGCAGATTTATCAACACTGTCTAACTTGTAGACAGTGTAACGTTAGACTAGATGGTCTTATAATGTAGCACATCTATCATAGTGTTCATAAATCTGTCTAGTCTAACTTTACAACATTTTTAAGTTGGCTTACTTGATGCCACTAACTGCGCAAAATTTTTTGCATATGGTGTGGCACGATAAGCCATGCCCCCTTTCTGTGAAGCCACACCCTTTTTACCGAGCCCATGCTCCTTTTGTAAGACAAGGCGCAGAAGTGTCTAGAAACTGTATAACATACATCATAAATGTGGTGTAAAGCATGTACAACATTATTTTTGCTACAAATTGTGTCAAAATTCTAGCACAACTATTTTGATAAATGCTCCTCGTTGTGCGGTTATTTCTTATGTGTCTTTTTTGCAGAACACTTTGCAGAGTTAAATGTGCTTTATTTCATGTAAATTATCAGTAACTATGTGTTTCTAACAACACAGCAGCTGTGAAAGTTACCTCTTCCTACCATAAGGGAAACTCATTGCTGGACAGAGATTGGCGTATGTAAAGCCAAGTGATCGTTGTGTGGGCATGTTCCTGTGCCTGCATGAAATGGGTGGCCAAGCATGGTGTGCAAAGTGTGATATAAAGCGAGAAATGGGTGTTTCTTGCCTAAGTGACAAGCTGCCACCGGTACAATGGTTACTGTCACAGACAGCCGGGACTGCTTGCTGACACGACTGAGACTGTGAGCTGCTGTGACTGTGGAGAAGCCTGGTATGAGACTGTTGAGTGGGCCATAGAGAGTGTAAACCATGCAAAGCTGCTGGGACAAGAGTGGGACACTGGTGACATCTGTGATGTATGTATTAGTGACAACAGTGATGTCTGTTGACAACAAAGACACCTGTAACCTTAGTGACATAGTCGCATCATGGTAGCTCAGTGGTTATTATGTTGCCTTGCAGCACTGGTGTCTGGAAAAAAATTTTCCCCCCAAGGACAACATTTGCGGGAGTCTGGAAACCTGATTGGCTACCTACTGCCCCCGAATCAAATTCAAGTTAGTAACTTCACCTTATACACTCTGCCTTAAATTCTGATACCTCCCCCCACGCAATTTTGTTCACAAGACCTTTTCTTCATCGCTCTCCCAAAAAAACCTTCTAAAACTTTTTCCCCTGCTTCCCCCACACTTGGAAAATCACTGCCCCACAATCAAACTATCCCCCCTTTTACTAGCCTCAAAGGGAACCCGAAAAAACCCCCCTCTTCGGATTTTCCTTAACCCAACAATAACCCTTTTGGGCATTACTCCACCCAACAAACATGTCTGCTCAGGGCCGGGACAAGGCATTTTGGTGCCCTAGGCAAGTACGACCAATGGCACCCATCCCGCCTCCCCCAAAAAAATTTAAATCTGGTACTCTGCCAGAAACTATTTATGCGGCCCCTCTGATATGATTTATGAAAGCACTCTGCCAGCAACTATTTGAGGCCACTCTGGTTTTATTTATGGGGACACTCTGCTAGCCACTATTTATGGGGCAGTCTGGTTATATTTGCCAGCCACTACTGGAAGCACTGTGGAATATAACAGCATTACATAAACTGAATTCAACTTTGTAGCACTGGTACAGCTCTCGACTGCAAACTACTGCAACCTATAGCAGGGCCTACAAGTGCAAGAGATTAAGAAAATTGTGCTCCTTAAAGAGGGGGCAGTGATTGTCTTTGAGATCATGTTGCCGCATCAGAACCACCAGTTTTAACCATTGCCTCTCAATAAGTAATGCCAACAGTTTTACAACTGTTCTTGTATTATTGTAACCTCAAAGAAGGACAAGCCTTCTGCAGTTTATCTGCAGACACTATGGGCCACATGTATGAAAACTGTCTAGGTCTAAACTTCACTTTGCTGCCAATACATCCCATCAGTGCTCCCCTTTCCTTTTGAACGGAAAGGGGCGCTCTGATTGGTTGCTATGGGCAACAAAGTGAAGTGTAGAACTAGCCAGTTTTCATACATGTGGCCCTATGTCTGTTCTAGTCACTGCTGCACCATCTCTTTAGTAATGTGGTCACCATACATATAGAGGTCTGCATTGGTGAACATCCCCAAACAATCCATTTGGCTACTCTTACATACAGTACTTACTCTGGTAACCTTAAAAAAGTTATCCAGACTAAAACTTTTAACACTGTCTTATTTTTGGATCCTGTACGATCAGCATAATAAAGGGGCTGCACCTAAGCCTTTATAAGGGCCATGCTGATACTGAATTTTTATCTATTCATGTTGTTTATTACACAGGCACATCAGCTCGTAGACATAATAAACTACTTTAAAATAAATTTAAACTGCTTAAAACATAAGGGCATGCCCCCATTGCACGGGTTTTCAGTCGGTTTTTCAGGCGTATTGCGGTTTTGCAGACCGCCTGAAAAACCGGCCGAAAATAAGCACAATTGTGCTCTATGGAAAACCCGTGCAGCAGTCCCCACTGCACGGGCTTTCGGCCCAGCGTTTTTTCCACCCGTGGGCCGCCTGAAAGGCATTCTACATGCACATTCTTCCGTCTGGTTTTCGTACAGAATATGTGCAAGTGAATGTGAAGGGGGAGGGCTCATCACGGAGAAAAGCCGTTCCTCCCCCGGCCGTGTGCACGGCACACAAACCGGACAAATACCGGTCAGATAAACTGACCGGTATATGTCCATTGCCATGTGAACGTAACTGTTATTTAAGAATACTTAGAGCATGACTGTTTCCCAAGACTTGATGCATTCTAGAGCCAGTAATGTGGCTAAGTGCATTCTTATGGTGATAGTAAGAAAACACGGCGACTTTCACTATTTACTACCATGCTCTTTAAGGATTTGAAAATCACTATTTTTCTAAAAGACCATATACAGGGCAGAGACGTGCACAGATTAGGAGCTTTAGGGCATTTATTTAAAATATTCTCCACTAGAAGCAATGCTTTCATACAGCATTTTATGTAGTATGCTGTGATTATCTCTGTATGAACTCAACAGGAAAAATCTCTGTAGGTATTCAGAGGCATAGAGTGGGATAGTAGATGCATATAGCACTATGGAAGCCCCATTATACTATGTACATAATGACATTGCTGTATCCCTGTATGCACAAAGAATTACGATGCATTCCTGATATCACTTAAAATAATACAAACCAGGGTATTAAAATGTAGAAGGGTCCATTCTGGCTTGGATAACCTAACAAGTACAGTTTCTACTGATTATATAACTTCATATAATATGAACTCTTATCTCCGCTTCCTTTATCAAGCTGCTTGCAGAACTCAGTGATAATGTTACACAGTTGAATCTTATTATTAAGACCACTTCCTACTTTTGACGTCAATGGCACGTAGCTTATGCAGGAAGTCATGAGTGAGCTTGGTGGGTATATAAAGTGTGTGATATGCTGTCTGCACACATATGCCTTGTTGCTGTCATGGGTACAATAGGTAAAAAGGGCTGATTACGACTTTCAGGCCAAAGGTGACGGTATTTCTGAAACGGCGCAGTTTGTGAACTGTTTCTGTGCTGTTGTGGTAAAGTGTATCGTGACATATGGCGTCATTGTGAGTAAGTGACGTGGAAACTGCGGAGCACCACGTGCCATTTATGTGAGAGGTAAATGTTGGCTACGCAAGTGTGCAAGGGTGGACCGACACAATACAGTGCAGCAATTCACCACCAAAATATACCAGGGGGCTACCAGACATGTGAACAACAGTTCAACGAACCTTACAGTGTATACAGCTCTAAAGCAAAGGGATGTTCACTGCACCGCTGCTAATGAAGTTGGCTTTAACTGTCACAGCAGCATTCAAATTCGATCTCTGCTGATTGTCAAAGGGTCGCCTTCTCTGACGAGTCACTTTTTCTGCTTCATTAAACAGATGGACGTTGGCATGTCAGATGACAAATATCAGACAGCATTATGGTCTTGGGAATATTTTCAAATAACAAAATCTGGTCAGCACATCCATTTTAAAGAATAAACGTATAGGTGCACACTGGTGTGGCAGTCAAAAGCTATGCAAACACAACATAGTATCAGCAGCACTCTATAGGCACTAAAAACGGTCAAAAAGGACATAAGAATTTTTTGGAACAGCATTTCTGCTACTGTGGAATATATAAAAAATTGAGGTTCTCAGTGTACATTTTTGATCAAAAAAGCACAGGCTTTTTAATCAGATTAGGTTTATAGATGGAATCTTCTATCCCTGAAATGTGGAAGTCTGAAAAGACACCAAGAGAGGTAGCATGTAGAGTAGGTTCCCACCTGAATTGGGGTCACCTTGCCGCGGCAGGTGGGCATTTACAGTTTTGATCAAAACTGTACACTAAGAACCTCAAATTTTTCATATATTCCACAGTAGCAGAAATGCTGTTTCAACAAATTCTTATGTCCTTTTTGACCGTTTTTAGTGCCTATAGAGTGCTGCTGATATTGTGTTGGGAATATTTTCATGGTATTCTCTTGGCCACTCACCGATGTGGAAGACACTCTTAATCAATTTGGGTATGAATCCATCCTTGCAGATCACATACACCCATACATGCTAATTTTCTTCCCTGGAGTGGATTGAATCCTCCAGCAGGACAATGTGACATGTCACATGGCAAGAAATGTCCAAAAACGCATGGCCATAATTTCCAAGTACTACCCTTGCCACCAATTCACCAGACTTGAAACCAATCGAGCATCTGTGGAACCATCTCAATCGTCATGTTCACGTTCATGTTCCTCTTTCAAGCACCCTCCAGCAGCTGTGGGATTCACTGCAGTCAGCATGGCTCCAGATACATGTGATAACCTACCAGGACCTAACAGAGTCAATCCCAGTCTGCTAGCTGCTGTCTGTGGGGCCCTATGATAGTTACCCCTGGATATTTTTTAATGAAAATGTGACTAAATGTGATTTTAGTACAAATAACTTGAAGAAAAATGTTTGGCCCCTGTTTTTTTGTTCATTATAAAAGTTGATTTGGTTTATATAAGCAGAAAAGGGTAAAGCTAGAAAAGTGTTTTTTTGGGGTTTTTTAAAAAGGGGGGAAATTAAAGAATAAAAAGGATAGCCAGCTAAAAATTGTACGTTTGGGATTTACTTGTGTAAGCAGACGAAAATTTGCTGCTTTTTAAAAATTTGGCAAGAAATCTTCAAAAATAAATTTTGTTTGGGTTTCAGGGAAAATTTTTTGATATGAAAGGGGGTCTCGTTGGATGTGGGCATTTTAACGTGTTGAGGCAAATAAAAAGGCCCTTTTTCCCCCTTTCTTTTTTTTGGGTTTAAAATTTAAAAAGGATTTTGTTTTGAAAATTTTCCCCCAATTTTCCTTTTTTGAGCCCCTGGCCTTATCAAGTTAAAAAAAGGAAGCATAAAAAGAAGCTATTAGAACAAAGGTCTTAATGAAAATAGAAAAGCTAAAATCAGGGAAGGGAGGTGGGTTTAATCGGGCCCACTATGTTTTAATGGCGGGCAGTAAAAAGAAAATGGTATCATACCCATTTTCCTTTCATGTTCCAAAAATCGGGTGAAAAAGGGATTTTAGCTGTCCTTTGTATTTAAAAATGCAGGGAAAAAGGGTGCTTTTCTCCCCGCCTAAATCTGTCAGGGGGTTTAAATGGTGTAAAACAGACTAAACAACACGGCTATCGCAGCCCATAAGGTTACTATAACATAAAACCGGGTTTTTAAATTTGGTTTGTTAGGCTTTCGCCACACGATGGTTTTGCTATCTTCGGAAATTCCTTTGTTGCTTTAATTCTAATGTTTTTGGGACGCCCCAACAAGTCATGGCTTATAGCTCTGTTATTTATTACGAGTGGTCCAGCACCCAGATAAAATCTGCCTAAAATCCCCTTTGAAATTGGTTTGCGTCTTAAAATTGCCCAAGGCTGGGATTTTTACAACATGCCTATTTCCTGATACCAAACGGTTATGTAATTGGGACCTGCAAAAGAAGTAAACAACAGACAAGATTCCTTTGTACTAAACCACAACATGGTTGCTTTTGATTAATCCTTAAAAGTGTTATTGGGACTAATTGTTTTGTTTTAAAAACAGCAAAAATTTCTTTTTTTTACCCCCCTTAAAAATTTTTTTTCCTTAAAAATTTCCCTCCCAACAAACTACAAAAGTTTTTGAAGTCGGGCCCAAAAAAAAATAATAAAAGCAAGGGGTGGTTTAAAATACCCCAAATTTGGCAAATTTGGGTTTTTATTTCTTTGGGGGAAAAGGAAGGGCCCCTTCGGATGGTGTATGCCAGCAAAAAAAAAGCGGGGGAACTTTCTCAGTGCGGGCGGGGGTGAGTTTAAAAATATATATCCTCTTTTATTTCTTCATTTTAAAAAACTGCAAATATTCATTTTGCTTTCAAATGGGAGACATTCGACCCAAAAATCTTGTGCAGCTGGGCTTCCCCAACCCCTTTTGGGTCACTTCGAGGTGAAAAATTTAAAAAATGTATAAATATAAAAGGGGTTTAAATATGAAACTTTTTCCATTTGTGGCGGGGACTGGGCCTTTTTTTATGGAGAAAACCCTTTTTTCCTCAAAAAATAAACAAAAAAAGGGAGATTTTTTTACTGAAAGGGGTTATTTTCCACAGGGCTTTAAAATTCCCAGGGGTTATTAACGGCGTATACTGTATGTGCCACTATACACCCGGTGTTTTAGAAGAAAAGGCGTGCCACCCGGGTACTTCTAAAAGCTCGGAAACCGGCCCCCAAATTCACTTCTTTTTCCCAAGAAAGTTAAAAAGGCCCTTTTTTGATCTTTAAGGGGTGGGGAACATCTCTTCTTTAGACCTTGCAGCCTCCCTACCTACCAACGGACTATGATATGTCTACTAAATCTCACCTTGGACTTAAAAAATAAAAAAAATAGCATTTTGGGGCAACAAGAAAAGTCTTTGGGAAAAGACGTTTTAAAGCATGGCCCCCCACTGTCTTTTTCATGGACTTTCAAAAAAAGGATTTTTCCTGAAACTTCACATTCAACAAATTGTCCCCCAAAATTTTTGGGCATTGGGATGTAACAAATCAAGTCTTACTTCATCTCCTGAATTCTCATCTCCTGTTTAGGAAATGTCTTCAACTGAAGATGCTAGAGAAAATTGAAATGTGAAGGGGGCTTTTAAACAGATGGTTTTCTTAAAACCAAACAGAGGGGGGCTTTGGAAACCTCAAAAAAAAGTTTTTCTAGAAAGAAAGCTAAAGCTATGTCCACATGGTGCTGGTTTTCGTTGGGGTTTTCAAAAGTTTTTTTTTGGGTTTGGGAAAACCATCTTGTTTAAAATGGGGTGGTTTAACCAAATTTTCATAGATTTTAAAAGAAAAACGAACTGTTTTGTCTACCGATTGGATTTTCTGATAGTAAATCCGACCATCTAAAATACTTAGAACGTGTTCATTCTTCCGCCAGGTTTTTTTGGGGGGAACTGAAATTGGGGGGGGGACGGCTGTATCCGGCAAAACCCTGGGCTTAGTTCAAAAATTTACAAAATACCAGTCAGTTTAAAACTAAAAGGTTTTTTTTTTGGGGAAAAGCCCAATAAGAAAAGGGCCAAAAAGGTATGTTCACACATTCAGCTTTGTAGATGCAGTTTTTGAAGGCCCCAAAGGGCCCGGCATGATTTAAATGGAAAGGGGCATTTAAAGGTAAGTCTGGGGGTCTTTTCCTCTTTTTAAAATTGGGTTTTTTATTTTTTGGGTTTTCAAAATTGCCCCCCTTTAAAACTATAAAGCTCAAAAGGAAAATTTGGCGACTATCTTTATTCACCTTGTTTCTATTCTGGGTTTTTAATTTGCAGCATACAGAGCTCCTAAGGCTCTGTGTTATCGGGGCTCCAAAACAGGTTCCATAAAGCTTTAAGGTGCCCACATATATTAGATGCATCTTGACCGAACTTTACAATTTTAACACAACTTGCTGGCCTCAATGTGCATGAGAACTGACTCTTGTGGGAGAGAAGAATCAGGTATCTTGGATGTTTACAGGCTTGATTTTTTTTGTTACCCCAGGAAATAAACTTGCCATACAACTTTTATTACCCTCTCTCCATTGTAAACACATGTACAATGTCAATGTACACATGACTCTCACCTGGACCTACTTTACTGATCGAAGGTTTACCATTTCTCCCTTCTACACCACTCCCTTATCTTACCCTATCTCTGTTGCAGCCTCTCAAGGGTCCATCCTGAACCCTCTACCTTTCTCTATTTATACTCTTGGCCTGGATCAACTCATAGCATCTCATTGCTTCAGGTACCACTTCTATGCTGCCAACAGTCAAAATTGACATCTGCAGTTCAGATGGTAACTCTGTCCTTTCCAATATCCTATAATGTATATTGTCTATATCATTCTTCTCCTCCTGTGTTCTTAAACTCACAAGGAGAAAAAAAAATCATCATCTCTCTCTCATCTAATTCAACCCCTTTTCCACATTTATCAATCATAATTAATGGCTCCACACTCTCCCCAGTATCACAAGGTAATTGTCTGGGGGTGTCCTTTGACTCTGCCCTGTACTTCAAACTACATATTCAAGCCCTGTTCACTGTCTGCTGCCTACACCCTCAAAAACAGTTCTTGAATCCGCTTTTCTTGACTTTGTCTCTAAAAAAATGCTAGTTCATCATCACGCCACTCCTGGCTGGACAACGGCAACCACCTTCTCTGTGGCCTCCAATCTAACAGTCTTGCTCTTCTCCATTTAATCCACATAAATTGTATTACTCCTCTGTCTCTTCCTTCTGACAATCAATACAGAGAGGTTCACTGGAATGATCTCCACCATGAAGTTCAAACTACTTTAACTTTACCATACAGTACAAACTACTATAAGCCCACCGTTCAGAGTAAACTACACAACCTTAGGCATACAGTACAAACTACTATAAGCCCACCATGCAGTGCAAACTGAAAAAAACTTTTTTATATACAGTGCAGTGCAGACTTCCACCAGACAGTGCACACCTGTACATCCACCATACAGTACACACCCCACTAGACCCACCATGCAAAGCAAACCACAATACCTCCACCATACAGAGCAAATTACAATACCTAAACAATACAGTATAAACCCTAAGGCCATGTCCCCACAGCATGGGTTTTCGGCTGGTTTTTCAGCCGGTTTGCGGTTTTTCAGACCGCCTGAAAAACCGGCACGAAAATTGCAAAATTGTGCTCTAGGGAAAAACCGTGCAGCAGTCCCCACTGCACGGGTTTTCCGCCCGGTGGTTTTGTCGCCGGCGGTCCGGCGGCAAAACATTGTAGAAGCACAATCTTCCGTCCGGTTTCCCGACGGAAGATGTGCTTGTCAATGGGAGGGGGGAGGGCTCTTTTCCGCTCATCGTGGAGAAAAGCCGCCCCCCCCGCGGCCGTGGGGACGGGCGCAAAACAGGACTAATACCGGCCGGCAAACCGGCCGGTATTTGTCCTGTGCAGTGGGAACGCGCCCTTAGGATGCATCCACAAGGCAAGGTACAAATATTGGTCGGATTCTGACTTAGAATCCACCCACTGTTTTTGTTTGTGTGGTTTTTCAAATGGTTTTTGGATTCGGCTACCCCATTGAGTTGAATAGTTTAGCAATCTGACATTTTCCAAGAGAAATACTGCGGATTATTAAACACGTTTCAAGTTTTTCAAAACTGTCGGTTTTAAAATTTGACCTCAGAAAATCTTAGCCATGTAGACTACAGCTCGGATTTTCAATTGAGGTCTATGGGGATGATTTTACAGTCAGATTTTCATGGTTTTCAAATCTGAAATCTGTGTCTAAATCCGAAAAACCATACCCTAATACCCCACCATACAATGCAATCTACATACAGTGCAAACTACAATACCTAAACAGTGTAAACTACAATATCTACAGTGTAAACCCCAATGTCTCTACCATACACTTCAGACTACAAAAAATTCAATATACAGCACAAACCACAATAACTTCCCCATATAGTGTTAACTGAAAAATCTCCACCATACAGTGCAAACTGCATATAGCAGTCCCACCATACAGTGTATACCACAATAATTCCACCATATGTTGCAAACTAAAATAACTCCACCGTACAATGTGCGAACCACAATGCCTCCATTATACAGGGCAAACTAGAATAACTCAAGCGTGTAGTGAAAATTACAATGCCCCCATCAATGCGCCATATAACAGCGGCAGCTCGCAAGCCACACGCTACACAATGGCACCTACCTTACGCAAATCCTCATGTCGCTGTTGTCTTTCAGTTCCAGGCAGGGAGCACATTATAAATGTATTAGTGTCATACACATCCATACGTATATATGAGGCCATGTGCTGCGTGTGAGCTGTATGTTTAAGCATCTCTGGGTTATGACCCTGCAAATAATTTTTTTTACATATCTTTCCTTATACACTTAGCAGAAAATCCATTTCCTACAGAGAACACAGGGGATTGCTATAGTGACATGGGAATCTGGCCTTCACATACTGATACTATTCCCAAGGACATTGATTACACTGGTTCTAAGGGAGGTTAAAAGGCTAAGTCACAAGCTAATAATAAATGTGCTTGTGACATTTCACATCCAGGCTTAAAACAATACAAATTAATAACCATTTTAAATGTATTTAGTTTAGAAATAAATGTCTGTAACTTCATTATAGCTATTATTTTATAGTCTTTTAGTGTAAAAGAGTGGCATCATATTTTAACACTAAGAGCTTGTCCCCACAGCAAAGGTTTTCAGTTGGTTTTACAGACAGTTTTCGGATTTGAAGTGACTGTTAACCTTTTACATTGATTTTATTAGAAAATGTAGGCAGCAGTCTACGACGTTCCTAAAAACTTAGAACATGTTCATTCCTCTGCCTGGTTTGCGGGCAGAACATGATCATGTGAGTGTGAAGGGGGACGGCTTGAATCCGTAATCCACAGACAAAAGACGTCCCCCCTACGTGCCAAAGAAAGACAAAATACAGGTCGGAAAATCCGACCGGTATTTGGTCTTTGCTGTGGGAACGCACCCTTTTAAACAATATCTTCTATTTTGATGTACAGAGAGCATTTCATAGTGTCCTTTATAATCCAAAGTGCATCAGCTTTATAAAAGTGAAATGTCACATCTTAAAGGGGTTTTGCCACAAAGTAAAATTGATGTGGGAAGTTTGTAAATTAAAAAATAAACATTTTCACCATTCATCATTATTAAAAATTCTGGACCGCTTTTGTCTTGGCTGCTCCTTTAGTGATCCATTGTTTACAGCTCATCTCAGGGGATACGACCAGGGTGAGAGCGCTAGTCCTGGGCGCACTGCTCAGACATACTTCTCCTCTCAGAAAAGCTACCGAGTGTTCAAACCCCCGGTGTGTCATTGCTACTCCCGTCCTCTGTACTCCTTAGTAAGTAAACAGTGCAAATAAATTTAAAAAAAGAAACCTCAATAAGGTCTGTGCATTAATAAAGAGAAAAAAAACACAGATTTGGTTCCTGCAGAGATTTGAACCAAGGACCCTTGTGCCTGGAGGCAAAAGTTTTACCTCTGAGCTACATTATAGCTGCTCACAGCTCTATACATAAACAGACCTTTCTTTCACTAGAGAGAGGAAAGGCACGGTGATGTCATCCTGCAGGGTCACATGATATGCAAATCAAACAAATCACACACGCCCCCTTCTGAGCACACAGAGCTGAAGAGCTGGATGCAGGAGGTATGAAATGAGATTGTGGTAAAACCCCTTTAAGGCTATGTCTGCACAGTACAGTATTCTCGTCAGATTTTTGGCGGATTCAGTATTTAGAATCGGCTGAAAATCCGCAGGTACACAGTGCTGTGCAGACCGCCGTGAAAAAATACATGCTGTAGTCTACACAGCATGTGTTTTTGTCAGTCCGTCTTACAATCCGTTGAATTCCAGCGGATTTTAAAACATGCTGTATATTCTTCTGGATTGCTGTCAGATTCCCATACATTCATTGTATGGGGCGATGG
>JAODAL010061759.1:0-20131 GCA_025379985.1 Phyllomedusa bahiana | reverse complement strand
GTTTTTGCTGTAGTTCTGGAAAAGGATCTAATTGGCATACTTCATAGTAGGAAGTGTCATTCAATATGTTGTTGGCTTCCAGCTGGTATGCTGTATGGCCAAGAATCACTGTGCCACCACCCTTGTCTGCTGGTCTAATGACAATAGAATGATTTTTCTTTAGATTATTTAGTGCCTGTAGCTCATCTTTACTCAAATTGGAGGATTGTTGTATTGGAGTAATGGTTTGTAGTTCGTCTGAGACAATGCTTTGGAAAGTTTTTTAGGTAGTGTCCCTGAGAGTTAATGGGGTAAAATTTGGACTTGCCTTTGAGTTGTATTTTTGAAGGAGGAGCTATATCGGGAGTAGTAACCATGGGATGTATGGCAAAATGCCTGGCTAGGGTAAGTTTCCGGATTAGATGATGGAAATCAATAAAAAGATCAAAGGAATTAAGTTTGTTGTTAGTTTGGCAAAATAACAAGCCCTTGGATAGAACTTGTATTTCATGGTGATTAAGAGAATATTGTGATAGATTGAAAATTCCTAATTTTTGTAAATCTAGGACATTGGGTGGAGATAAGACTATTTGGGTGTTGGACAATCTTTTTTTCCTGTGGATTCCAGCTCGGCAACCCCTGAAGTGTTTTTTCTTTTGGCTCCTGTTTTGATTTTTGGAGGCCGTGCTGGTAAGATTTTGGTTTGAGGTGTCCCTAAAAAAAGAGGTGTGTTATAACCTTCCTTCCTTTATTTCTGTAGTGGAATATATCTCAATGAGATCTATAGATGTTTCATGGGTGGATAATTGTGATAAGGTGAGAGTGGTGGGAGTGGAAATGGCAGAATGGTCTGTTTTGTATGCATTATGTTCCATTTTTAATTTCTCAAATCTCTCGCTGATGGTCTGAGCCTTATTTACTAATGTTGAAGGAGAGAGTGGTTGATTTGTTGGGGCTATCTCAATATTTGATATATCATGAGTTTGCGGGGAAGTGGGTTCATTAGTAACAAACTTTGTGAAGTTTTTTTCGAATAAAGACATAGTTTTGTACGATAATTGGCTTATGTCGATAACCGTTATGTCAGAAGAGGGTTCAGGGCTCTTTTGGTCCGCAGAAGATGTAGTAGAAATATCTTCTTTAGATATGACATTAATCACTGGAGTGGGTGGCTCTGGTTAATTTAAGTTTCTTTCCGTAATGGGAATGGATAGTTTTTCTTTTTGTGGAGAATTAGGTGGTATAACTTCTTGTGGGAGAATTACAGAGGCAGTGGATGTTGTTCTGGATAAATGGGGAGAATTTGTGTCTCCATTCCGATTGACCTGTGTAAAGTCTTTTTTTGTATTTAAGAAAGGAGTTTTGGATCTGGCCCCCATTTCTGAATAAGATCTTATACGTTCTCTATTAGGGGTAGTTGAGCTATTCTTTCTATTTCCATTACGATATTTAGTGTTATAGAATGCTGAAGGTTTGGGTTGATTAGATGCTTTAGATTTATCTGTATCTATGTTTTCTCTGTGGGGCTCGGATTTTTCTATTGTGTTCTTATTTCTATTAATGTGTTGTTTCTCTGTTTTGTCTCGGTTGAGTTTGCCCTTTTTCCTAGAGAAAAGGTTATTTTCATATTTCTTGACCTCAGAGGTCACTCTGTTGTTCACTTTAGAAAAGTCTTTGTGTGGCTCAAATTTATGTAGAGCTTCTAGGATGTTCTCCCAAATTACTTCTAACTGTCATGATCATGCCTGACAGAACCTCAGCTTTGGGCTCTGTTCGCCGGCCACGGCCGTTGCGACGGAAGCCCTGGTTTCTTACTTGATGTCTTGTATTTTTTTTCCCCTAAGTTGAACTGTGTTCTCCTCGCTCCTTGCTTGATTGATTCCGGGCCCACGCCCTGGCCAGGAATCCTCCAGCACTCTTGGGAGTTAATGAGTTTCTCCTTTTGATTGACAACCTTCTGTCCTAATCCAGCCTGTGTTTCTTTCCACCTATGACCTCAATCCTGCCTCCCTTGGTTCCCTATATTAAAAGGGTTTTCATTTTTCCCCTTTCATCATTGCCTGCTAAAAGTGGTCTTCTGCCTGTACTAGCCTTGACTTTATGCTGTCCTTTCTGTTACCTGACCCTGCTGTGCTTCTGACCATTCCTCTCTCCTAGTGATTTGGTACTGTTTGCGCCCGACCGGTATTGACCTTTGCTTGGACCCCGGTTTTACTCTTCTGTCTAAACGCTCTGTACCGCGTTCCCCGTACTGTTGCCGACTTGGACCGCTGACCACGCTTATTGTTCTGTGTCTGTTTGTCCCGTCGGGGTCACACCTAGATCAGTGCCGCGATCAGTCTTCTGGTTGGGGCCGACCTATTAAGGAGTGGGGTTCCCCAAAAGGCAGGGACAGGGCTGGGATTAGAGTCAGGGCCCACTTTGTCCGTGTCTGTGAAATGTATCCCTGACCGGTTCCCGACAATATAGCAGGCCCTTACCCTAATCAACCTCCCCCGGCGGTTTAATATGAGTACCGACTTGTCGGTCACCCGACCCCGGGAAGAGTTGCCCAACTCATTTCGGGCCCATGGCGGGGCTTATTAACCAAATCTCGCAACGTCTGGATGCCATAGCTACCCCCCGGCACCCAGTCTTGCCGCCCCTTCTGTGTCCATACCTGCCCCGTGTTTGGTGAATCCTACGTCCGTTACAAACCAAGATGCTGTTGCCGATCGCTTTGATGGAAACCCAGACGGGGTTCCGAACTTTCAGGGAATCCTGTCACCTGTTTTTTTTTCCCGCTTCAATTTTTTTCCCACTAAAAGCCGAAAAGGTACAGTTGTGGTGTCCTCCCCCTCCGGGGCCCACCTCAGGATTTGGCTTTAGCTATGCCCCCTGAAGCCCCAGAATGGAGTTCGATTGAAAAAATTTTTTCAGGCTTTAGGCCATGTCTATGACAATCCCAAATCGTGTGGCATGGGCAAAAAACTCACCTGCTATCTATTCACCAGGGTCGCCGCTCGGCTGAAGACTATTTTTTCTGAGTTTCGCCAAGGGTTAGTACCATGACCCGGTGGTCTGACCAACCCCTTAAAAAACCCTCTTCAGACAAGGTCTAATCTGATGCGGTAAAGGAATGCTATGGTCAGCCATCCAAACCCCTGAGACCTTAAATGATTTTTATGCCCCTAGCCGTGGACTATTGACAGAAGAACTAAGAGAGCCCGCAGGAAAAACAAGGGGGGTCGACTGTTCCTTTTTAAAGGGTCAAATTTTTCTGTAAAACCTCCTGTTGTCTTCTCTAAAAATTTATCCTCTTCTATCTTCATCGCCCACGTCCTGAGGAAGAACCCATGATTTTGGGTTTTTACATCTGCTGCCACCAGAAGGAGACATCGGCTGGAGAATGCTTTGTGCTTGTATTGCGGAAAACCTGACCATTTTCTGAGAGACGCCGACTCGACCCAATCATCTCAAGGAAACGCTGAACGCCTGAGGGAGTTTCCCAGAAGGTAACTCGGGTATACAGGTACCTCCTAACTCTGGTAATAAGTTTTTTTTTGCCTTTAACCTTGGCCCGCTAATTTGAAAAATTTTCGCTTGTCAAGCTAGATTGACTCAGGCGCTGCTGCTATTTTATTAGTATGTCTTTGTCCAGGCCTTGGGTTTGGAACTACTTCCATTTGAATGCTCCCTTTTTGGTTTCAGGGGTAAAATTCAACCTCCCTAATTGGGGGGAAGAATCAAATTTCGGACTACTGAGATCACTTTGAATGTTGGGAGTTCGCATACGGAAAAACTTTCGTTTTTTGTCATGGAGAAACTCGCCGCGGATATTATTCTTGGCTTGCCCTGGCTCCGCTGCCATAATCCTGTGTTTGACTGGAGAACCACTGAGCTGATCAAATGGGGTGACTCATGTGGTTCTCATTTGAAATCTGTTGATCCCTTGGTGTGTGCGGTAATTAATACTCACGATATTTCAAAAGGGTAAATCTGACATCTTAGATAGAGAATGTTGCGGATAATTCGCCTCCACACCAGCCTAATGATTATACCATAGACCTTGCCCCGGGGGCAAAGCTTAAACTTGTCTGCCCCGAAGCGGGAATCTATCATTTATATATTAAGGAACCTGAATATTTTCGTTCTCCTCCGGAAGTAGTGCTCTCGACTACCAATTCACAGAATTCTGCTCTGTCTAAGCTGTCTCCCTTTATGCTAATGAGGATTCCCATCTCATAAAACTCTGCCACTACAGGTTGTGAAACCAAAATAGAATCCACCGTTTATCGACTGTGCACAGTTCTGGGCTAGAGCAAAAGACTCTTAAAAACGCTCAACTAAAACAAATCAATAAAAAACGCCGACCCCAGACCAAGGACCTCCGTTTTCAAGTCCCTTTAACAAATTGTGCTCCCAAGCCAAAAAAGGGAAAAAATTGGTCAGGCCCATCACACAAACCAAGGGGGGTCTGTTGAGGGTCCGGAGGCCCCTCCTAAAGGGGGGGGGTACTGTCATGATCATGCCTGACAAACCTCAGCTTTGGGCTCTGTTTCCCCGGGCCACGGCCGTTGCGACGGAAGCCCTGGTTTCTTACTTGATGTCTTGTATTTTATTCACAAGTGTGAACTGTGTTTCCCCTTCCTCGCTCCTTGCTTGATTGATTCCTGGCCCACGCCCTGGCCAGAATCCTCCAGCACTCTTGGAGTTAATGAGTTTTCTCCTTTTTTGATTGACAACCTTCTGTTCCAATCCAGCCTTGTGTTTCTTTTCCACCTATGACCTCAATCCTGCCTCCCTTGGTTCCCAAATTAAGGTTCATTTCACCTTCACATTGCCTGCAAATAGTGGTCTTCTGCCTGTAGCTAGCCTTGACTTTATCCCTGTCCTTTCTGTTACCTGACCCTGCTGTGCTTCTGACCATTCTCCTCCTAGTGATTTTGGTCTGTTGCGCCCGACCGGTATTGACCTTTGGCTTGGACCCCCGTTTTTAAACCTCTTCTGTCTCACGTCTCTGTACCCCGCGTTACCCTACTGTTGCCGACTTTGGACCGCCTGACCACGCTTATTGTTCTGTGTCTGTTTGTCCCGTCTGTGTCACACGTAAATCAGTGCAGCGATCAGTCTTCTGGTTTGGGGCCGACCTATTAAGGAGTCGGGTTCCCCAAAAGGCAGGGAAAAGGGGCTGGGATCAGAGTCAGGGCCCACTTGTCTGTGTCTGTGCATGTGTCCCTGACCGGTCCCTGACACTAACACTACGAAAGAAACATATCCGATCAAACACAAACTCAACTGCAAAAGTTCCTATGTCATTTACGTCATTGAATGTATTTGTAAGATTCAGTACGTAGGCAGAACATCTCGACCTCTACACATTCACCTTAATGGTCACAGAGCATGCGTTAAACGAGGGGACCCGCTACAGAGCGTCTCTCGTCATCACCAAAAAGACTTCGAAGTCCTACACATCACTCCTGTGGACTTAATTCCTTCCAAACTACAAAATCGTTTACAGGCTCTCCAAAAAGAGAAATGTTTTGGATTTATAGGTTGCAAACTTTGTTTCCCAAAGGCCTAAACGATGCCACAGAATTAGTTTATTAGAAAAGCTAGTGGAGATCCCGACCTGACTCACGTCGAGACCTAGCGCTAACTCATAATCTCTATACATATAACCATAATATAAAAATATCCTGTGTCACCATACCACAGTACATATTTATAAAGTGAGAAAACTTTCGCCTAGGAAACAGAATCACATCAGCAGCGCATCCGAGCGCCCGAGCCCTATTACCCCTTATTACATTAAGTCCCTGGCTTCTCAGCACTACTCCCGAGCTAATTTTATGATAAATAGCTAATAAATGTGTCTTTTTATTTTTATTGCAACTTTTATTTAATAAAGTTACCACATCACTCAACCATCAATTGGCTGATTTAGAATCGCCGGGCCGTATTCACGACCAATCACTATGGTCTTTGATATTCATACCCCATAGGTTTATTCATATTTCCCTCAACTAAGTCTAACCAATCACATCATTTTCACACATTTATGTATTCTTTCGGCGCTTTCTAACCTAGATATTAGAGCGCCTTACATTTTAAATTACAGATAAGTTCACCTATTGGTGCGTTCATATTACCCGCCCTCTTCCCTATTGGTTGCCCTTTTTCTCCCCACATTTATACAGTTTTCAGAGATTTATTTACATCTCCTGATATTTAATTTCATTTGCTGTGATTTATCTACATCACAGACTTTAGCTATATAAGTTTACAGCCCCTTTCATTAAAAATACAGCATATTTCTTTAATGCACTTTTTATTTTGCTACTCATAGTTTTTTACACGCTTCTTTGTATTCCTTTGATTGACGGCTCATCTTCCTATCCTCTTGTCTCTTCTTCCTTCGGTTTTCCAACACTTCTGATTGACACCTTTCCCTCCAATGCTCTTGGATCTTCTCAGTTTCATCACTGATCACCCATATCAACAGATCACCTACTAGAAACACAATGTAACCAATTACAGCGGATGTCTTTGTTATATATACTATGTCCATTTTCAGTGTACTGTATACTTCTGATGAAGCGCGGGTGCTCGCGCGAAACGCGTCAAGTTTTAATTTGTTTGTTTTTAATTTTGCATTGGTAACTCCGTTTAAGAATAACAACTATTTTAACAAAAGCCTTTAGCTTGGGCTTTTTTTTCACCACACGTGCGCCGGGTCAATTTTTCTTTTTTTCCTTTTGTATCTCACAGCAAAATGACCCCAAAACCATTGACAGTGCTTAAAATTTTCATGAAGAAGTGGGTAAATGGAATACGTTTTTTTCCATGAAACCGTGTACAATTGGTGTCTTTTACAGTCTCCTAACCGCAAAACCAGCAAAATGACCTTTGGGGCACTCAGAATAAAAATTGCAGTAAGAAATTATCATTTTAAAAAGAGGACTATTTCTTTTTGAAGAGGAGATCAGCAACTAATCGGTGACCTTGGCAATTGGGGCCACAATATCATTAGAGATCCACGCCTGGTTCATCTTGATGGAAGTCCAATGATCCACATTGTCAGTGGAAAGCTGGATGCGTTTGTCTGTAATGACTCCTCCAGCTGTGCTGAAGGTCTGCTCAGATATGACGCTGGCTGCGGGGCAGGACAACACCTCTATGGCTGGTGAGCGAGCTCGGGCCATTCATCCATTTTGGGTACCCAGAAGTCAATTGGTCCGGAACATATCCAAAGAAAATCCCGTGTTGAGACATAGATAGTCCGCACCCCTGATCTTAAGCCGGTCTCTGTGTGTCATATGTGTGCCCTGCATTACATGCATTGGTGAGGTGGTAAATAAGGATTGCCAGAGGTCACCCATTAGGCTTCTGCCATGATGCCTGCTGCTACGGCTACTTTGCACTCTACTGCTGTCACGTTGCTGAAAGTTGTTCCACCATGACATTAGAAGAATGTGAAGCAGACGTAACAGATGTCTCCAGTTTCTGTATTTTACTCTCAATTTGGGTGGGTGGAAGGAAAGTGCTGAGTTTCGCTTTGTAACTGGGATTGAGGAGGGTGGCACCCATTAACTGAATGTTCATTTTGATGGCCTAATGCGAGGATCATGTTGGAGGAAATGGAGCATCCAAGCACTCATGTGAGAGATGTAGCCTTGATTTCCCAAGCCTCGGGGTCGAGAGGCACTAGTAAACTGATCTTCCTCGTCTTCCTCCTCCGCCTCTAATCCATGCTAACCTCTTTCCAAGGCAGGGACATCTGTAACATCGGTGTCCAGCCATACCTCATCCTCCTACACAGCCCTGACTTGCCTCAGCTGATGTACCTTGAGAGCTGAGGGGCCGCCTTGCACCAGCCCTGGACCCCGAACCACCGCCTAAAGAAGAACAATAAAGTTGTGAAACTGTTGGGCCTTCTTGATCCAATGGAGAGTAAGGCTCTGTGTCCGCATCTGTGTCCGCCTCCTCCTCCATCGCTGGTGGGACCTGCTGTTTCAGAGTGTCCAACACTTGTTCCAGAACTAAAATCACCACAATGCTCATGCTGACAAGGGCATTGTCCGCACTATCCATTTTGTGGGCTTCTTCAAACTCGCAGAATGGTACAAAAGCTCTTCACCTGCCTCCACTCTTGGAGGCTCAACACCCTGAGATCCGCACCGCTGCTTGTCAGACCATGTGCCACTTCGTACTGCGTAATGGCATTGCGCTGCTGCCACAATCGCTGGAGCATGTGGAGGGTGGAATTCCAGCGTGTTGCCACGTCAACAATGAGCAGGTGACAGGGAGGCCAAGTTGATGCTATAACGCAATCAGCCTGGGCGAAGCTGGGTGCGAATGGTGGAAGTGTGAGCTCATACCTCGAGCCTTCCTCAGTCTAGACCCGGGTAGCACTTTAGAAATTTCTGGATGACGAGGTTCATGATGTGTGCCAGGCAAGGGATGTGCTCCAGCCTACCGATCTTAAGGGCGGTCAGGAGATTTCCATCACCTTGCCTGGCACCAGGTTCTTGTCACCCAACCACCGCTCGGTCTTGTTGCGCCGAGCCATCCACAGTTCTTGACCTGTGTGTTGACGATCTCCAAGACATATTAATTTCAACACGGCCTGGTTTCCCTGGGCACGTGATGCTACCCGTGGACCTTGGGGGGAAAGAACCCTGCACCATCCCTGCAGTTTTGAAGAGCGGCGCCGATCCTGAGAGCCACCGTCATCCACCAGAGACATCCACCCAGCACCCAGTGAGCTGTCACAGAGATATAGCGGCCTTGACCTACTGTGCTTACTAGTCCATGTATCGGTGGTCAGATGGACTGTGCTGGACACAGATGCAGACAATGCGCTGGAGATTTTAGATGACACGTGGCTGGCCAGGGCAGGGACGGCTTTTCGGGAAAAGAAATGCCTGCTCGGCATCTGGTAATGGGGGCAGGCAAGGGCCATGATGTGGCGGAACCCATCTGTGTCCACCAGACGGAAAGGCAACATTTCCAAGGCCAAAAGCCTGGCAATGCCGACATTCAGGCTTTTGGCTTTGGGATGGTTTGGGTTAAAGTGTACAGCAACTTCAAAGATAACTCCAATATAATAAATTCTTTGACAATGTTTCCATATAAAACCATTCTTCTTTAATTGTATCCATGTAAAAATGGCCTGTAATATGTATAACTTGGTAACATTACTAAACAGTCTCTCAAACAAAGGTAAACAGTCTCTCAGAAAAGAGTAAACTTGCGGTTTACGATGTTCTCCGAGCACGGAGTAGTCAATCCAAGCAAGGCGTCCTAGACGCTTCTCCCTGCAGCTCGCACAGCTTGTCAGGTGTATCCTGTGTCGTTCATCACGCAGCATGCACAGCTATTCAGGCGTGTGTGCAATACTGCTCTGCAACGTTTCAGGGTCCTCCCCCTTTCTCAAGCAGTTGCTTGGATTGACTACTCCGTGCTCGGAGAGCATCATAAACCGCAAGTTTACTCTTTTCTGAGAGACTGTTGGAGTTATCTTTGAAGTTGCTGTTCAATATAGGGCAGAAGGAAAGTTGCCCAGGTTCATATTTCTCAATGTGCAGTTCTTATCTTGGTATTGTATAGAGGTCTAAATAGACTTTACCATTGGGTTAAAGTGTTTCTTCTGCTCCCACACCTGGTAAACAGAAATCTGGCTGCTAGACTGGCCGCTGTATGGCGTGCAGGTGAAACTGGTGGAAGGAGAAGTGATAGGCTGTGTCTCTGGTGGTGCTGGTGGTACTTGGGCGACGGTGGAGGCTGAAGCGGAGGCTGATCCTTGCTCATGCTGCTGAGGGACATGGGCTGCAGAAGAACGCTTGGTCTTGGAAGTGGCGGAGGAGGAGGAGGCGGAGACAGAGGGTGTGACAGTGGTTGGAAGCCCAGGACCGGTGTGGCCTTTTTTCGCCAAGTGTTCCCTCCATTTCAACTCATGCATTCGCTGCATGTGACTAGCCATGTTACTGGTGGTTGAACACTTAAGATTCTTCCCTCTACTGATGCATTCATGGCAAAGTCAGCATATGGCATCGCTGGGCGAATCTGAGGCTTGATTAAAAAAGGCCCAGGCTTCAGAGGTCCTGGAGAGAGATGGGCGAATTTCTCGAAATTCGGTTCGCTCACTTAGCCGAATTTCCCGACAAAAAATAACTTGGTTCCGAATTACTTCGGGACGAATCACATTAAAAAACAGCTATTTCCAGGCTGCACAGAGCCTGCAGGGTGCTGTAGAACTTGTCCCATGCTTAAATATTGCAGAGGGAGCTTGGTTTGGTCTTCATACAATGTTGTGTTTTAGTATGACACGCACATGACTGCCGCCGCTCTTAGAATCGCTTCACTATAAAATTCCCTGGGCACTTAAGAGGGCAAAACTGACCAAAAAACTGAAGGGGGAATGTAGCCTGATAAAGTCATGGCAGCGACAGCTGGAAAAAAACAAGCTAAGGGGTCAGGTGGCAACATCAGTGACAGAGTGTGGAGGTGACGGCGGCAGCCCCAGCAGCATGAGGTCAGAGAGTGGCACAATGACATTCTGGAGGTGGCAAAAACAGGAGTAGACCAAAGAGTGGTACAATGACACAGTGTAGAGTTGACAGCATCAACAGCAGCAGCAGCATGAGGTCACACAGTGGTACAATGACATTCTGGAGGTGGCAAAAACAGGAGTACGTCAAAGAGGGGCACAATGACAAAGTGTGTAGGTCACAGCAGCAGTCACAGCAGCAGCATGAGACCAGACAGTGGCACAATGACAGAGTGTGTAGGTCACGGCAGCAGCCACAGCAGCAGCATGAGGTCAGACAGTGGCACAATGACACAGTGTGTAGGTCACGGCAGCAGCCACAGCAGCAGCATGAGGTCAGACAGTGGCACAATGACATTCTGGAGATGTCAAAAACAGGAGTAGGCCACAGAGTGGGACAATGACACAGTGTGTAGGTCACGGCAGCAGCCACAGCAGCAGCATGAGGTCAGACAGTGGCACAATGACACAGTGTGTAGGTCACGGCAGCAGCCACAGCAGCAGCATGAGGTCAGACAGTGGCACAATGACAGAGTGTGTAGGTCACGGCAGCAGCAGCATGAGGTCAGACAGTGGCACAATGACATTCTGGAGGTGTCAAAAACAGGAGTAGGCCACAGAGTGGGACAATGACACAGTGTGTAGGTCACGGCAGCAGCCACAGCAGCAGCATGAGGTCAGACAGTGGCACAATGACACAGTGTGTAGGTCATGGCAGCAGCCACAGCAGCAGCATGAGGTCAGACAGTGGCACAATGACATTCTGGAGGTGGCAAACAGTAAGTAGGCCACAGAGTGGCACAATGACAGAGCGTGGAGGTGACGGCGGCAGCAGCATGAGGTCAGACAGTGGCACAATGACAGAGTGTGTAGGTCACGGCAGCAGCCACAGCAGCAGCATGAGGTCAGACAGTGGCACAATGACACAGTGTGTAGGTCACGGCAGCAGCCACAGCAGCATGAGGTCAGACAGTGGCACAATGACATTCTGGAGGTGGCAAAAACAGGAGTAGGCCACAGAGTGGGACAATGACACAGTGTGTAGGTCACGGCAGCAGCCACAGCAGCAGCATGAGGTCAGACAGTGGCACAATGACAGAGTGTGTAGGTCACGGCAGCAGCAGCATGAGGTCAGAGAGTGGCACAATGACATTCTTGAGGTGGCAAAAACTGGAGTAGGCCACAGAGTGGCACAATGACAGAGAGTGGAGGTGACCGTGGCAGCAGCATGAGGTCAGACAGTGGCACAATGACATTCTGGAGGTGGCAAAAACTGGAGTAGGCCACAGAGTGGCACAATGACAGAGAGTGGAGGTGACGGCGGCAGCAGCATGAGGTCAGAGAGTGGCACAATGACATTCTGGAGGTGGCAAAAACAGGAGTAGGCCACAGAGTGGCACAATGACAGAGAGTGGAGGTGACGGCGGCAGCAGCATGAGGACAGACAGTGGCACAATGACATTCTGGAGGTGGCAAAAACAGGAGTAGGCCACAGAGTGGCACAATGACACAGTGTCTAGGTCACGGCAGCTGCCACAGCAGCAGCATGAGGTCAGACTGGCACAATCACATTCTGGAGGTTGGCAAAAACTGGAGTAGGCCACAAAAGTGGCACAATGACAGAGAGTGAAGGTGACGCGGCAGGAGCAACAGCATGAGTCAGAGAGTGGCACAATGACACAGTGTGGATGTCATGGCACCAGCAACAAAAAGCAGCATGAGGCCCAGACAGTGGCACAATGACAAGTTGTGGAGTTGGTGGCAATACCAGTCCTGTAAAGAGGGTTGGTGGCAGATGGAGAAACTGTCAGCAGATGTGGGCATCAGGCGGGTGGCGGCATCAGAATAGTGGCTGAGGCAGGTAGTTTGAACCCAGCCCTCATTTCCTCACAGTTTGGGTGAGGCGTCATGGTGATGTAGTCTGCGCCCAAGGCATTGGTGTGTGGAAATCCGGGCCGATCCACGCCTGATTCATCTTGACAAAGGTCAGTCGTTCCACATTTCCCGTGGACAAGCGGGTTCTCCTTGGGGTAACGATGGCCCCCCGCCGCACTGAACACCCGCTCTGATGCCACACTACTGGCCGGGCAGGACAGCTTCTCCACTGCAAACTCGACAATTTGCGGCACAACATCCAGTTTGGCTGCCCAAAGTCCAGAGGATTTTCTAACGGGGGTGGCAGAGTGCTGTCCAAGTAGGCCACCACCTGTTGGTTCAGAGTCTGCTCCAGGTCCTGCTGCTACTGTTGGCGTTTGCCCTCCTCACTAGGCGGGTGAAGAAAGCTGCTCATCAGTGACTCAAGACTTAGGTTGCTGCTGAAGGAGCTGGTATTGCTCCAACCCCCCCACATTCCACCACCAGCTGCAGCAGTAGTACGTGAGCACTGAAGAACCTCCCGGTCAGACCTGTCAGAGGAGGGACGATGCCGCACATAGGCAGCGGCCAACTGACTACGGAGGATTTGCCTATAGTATTTGAGTTAGTCCTCCCTCTCAAAGCGGGGAAAAAAAGGGCTCCCATTTTGGACCAGTAGCGAGGGTCCAATAGGGTGAGAGCCAGAAGTCATCACTCTGCCGGATGCTGACTATTTGGCTGTAAATAGCCAGGCAAATCAGCATGCTGCAGGCCATCTGCAAAAGTGACTCCGAGGGGCTCCCTGCCTCCATCTCCACTGTATACTGCCACGGTGCTTGCGGGTCATCTGCCTCGTCTTCCTCATCTCCATCTACCTCCTCCAGCTACTCCTCCTCTCTTGTCACCTGGGTAGAAAATCCACTCTTTTCACCAGACAATGCTTCTGTTCCCATGTCCTCCTCCTCCTCCATTTCAGTCCCCACCGGATTCATGTGGCCGCGAGATGTAGTCCCCACTTCTCCAGCCCCCCTGCCCAACAGATTTTTCAGCATCTGTTCCAGGACATGAAGCAGTGGAATGACGTTATTCATCCCGTAGTCCTGGCGACTGACAAATAACGTTGCCTCCCGAATGGCCTCAACAAACGGAAGGTGTCACGCATGAGCTGCCACTGGCTGACATCAAAGTTACCACAGGGGAGTACTCCTGTCCGCCTGGATCATCAAAAAATCGTTAATGGCCTTTCTCTGTTCATACAGTCGGTCCAACATGTGCAGGCTGGAATTCCAACGTGTGAAACATCGCATATCAGAATGTTTTTCGCCGCTGCAACTCGAGGAGGGTGTTCCTGGCTTTTAGGAATGGATGAAGTGCATGCACAGTTTTCCTGGCCATTTTCAGAATCTTCTGAAGATCGGTGGAAGACTTCAGGAACCTTTTTCACAACCAGATTGAACACGTGCCCATGCAGGGCGCATGGACCATCCCTCCTGGGTGCAGCGCGGAACCATGTTTACTCCCATTGTCCTCACCATGGTTCCGATTTTTCAGTTGGCGCGGGGAAAAACCACACAAACGATACCTTGCTGCATGACGCGGAGCAGTTCCTCCCCTGTGTGACTTCGTTTTGCCGAGGCAAGCTGGTGTAGAACTGCGTGACACCGCTGTGCCCTACACATGTGGTATGATAGAGCAGTACTTGTGGAGGCTGAGATGGGGTGGTGGAGGAGGAGGAGGAGGGCGACATTGGCGCCGGAGCCGCAGTTTTGACAACGTGGGGGAGAAAGCAGCGTCTCCTGTCTAAGTTGTTGGTGTGGCCTGGGGAGGAAGCACATTCACCCAGTGGGCCCGAAAGGACATGTACTGGCCCTGACCGTAGTTTACAGCTCCAGACGTCCACGCTGCCGTGTACCTTTGGGAAAAAACTGATAAGCTCAAGGACTGGCCCACCTTCTGTTTCTACATATTTGTGAAGTGCTGGTACTGCCTTTTGGAAAATAAATTACGGCTTGGAACTCTCCATCTCGGCTCGGGACAAGCCATTAGTTCTCTGAACGTGCAGAGTCCACCATTTGGAAAGGGAGGGACTGCAGTACCAACAACTTGGACAGGAGCACGGTCAGCGGGTGCACCTTAGGATTGGTTGGACGCATACTATTGTTTCTTTGCAATCGCCTCGCTGAACGACTGCTGGCGCCATGAGTAAGCGAGGAGCAGGAGCATTCTGGACCAGGGGATGGGTGTCAAAGAGAAACAGCTCCCTTCTGCAGAGGTGGTGGGGCCTTGACTGGCTGCAATGGCATGCGGGCCACTGGCGCTGCTGCTGTTGCTGCGGCGGCAGGATGGACCACCAAAATCTGAGCCACGTTCTCCCAGGCCACCAATTGGTGACGCTGCATTGTGTTGACGCAGGACCTGGTGCCAACGTTAGCTCCCTGGCCACGCTTCAAATTT
Organism: Phyllomedusa bahiana; assembly: GCA_025379985.1. NCBI lineage: Eukaryota > Metazoa > Chordata > Amphibia > Anura > Hylidae > Phyllomedusa > Phyllomedusa bahiana. The sequence goes on along the minus strand of JAODAL010061759.1, from coordinate 5,313 downwards.
CTACCCACAATTCTACATATACCCCTATTCGGCTCCTCCGGTGTCTTAGCAAAGAACTGCCACACCGCCAGTATTATTTTACCGCCAACGCTTTTGCACTGAGTGACTACTACCGGGCCCCTGCCTCCTGAGCCCCTGTGCCGCTACTTTCTTTGACCTGCGAAGCAGGTTTTTTACCTCGTGGCCGCTTGACTCCCCCCACCTCACACTGCTGCACCCTGCTGACTCACGACCACACTACCCACTTGCTGGCTGCGCTGCTGCCTGACGCGCAAGATGACGCCCTCTTCTCCTGACGATGATGAAGCCCTTGCCTCACCTGCTCCCAAGTGCGGTCGGCTACATCATCATCTATTTGTGTTTTCATCGTCACTGCTGTCCTCATCACCGTTCTTGGGATGCAGAGGCTGACCCCTCACAACATGACCTCCCATGCCACCTCCACATCTATACTTTTGCCGCCTACTGCAAGAAGCAGGGGATATTGGCCCCATTTCTTCGCTGCCAAAATAGCTGCTGACTGCCCTCCTCAAATTGTTCATCCTCGCTATATAGTGGCGCTGAGCCCAGCCACATAGTAGATCTTAGATCTCTGGCTTAGAGAACCGGATTTTGGGACAGAGGCGGTTGAGGGTGGGTGAGGGCCGCTGCCCCGCCCCCGGGCCATCCCAACAAAGGGTTGTTTTTGACGTTCCCCCCGACTCTTGGCTGGGGTTGTCAGATGTCATTGGGGAAGGAAGTGGATAAACCTAGTAAACCAATAAAGCCCTTGGGTTGCTAGTCCGCATCGGCCGAGATGAAAAGGGGCAGTTGTGGCCTCCCCAAATTTGACCCCCTGCTGCGAGCCCCCTTTTGTTTTGTGCTGCGACCTGGGCCCGGGAAAATGTTTTTGCCTCTGCCACTCGCGGGTTTAAAGACCCGGCCAACTTCTGTTGCCCCTTTGTTTGTTCAAAATTTTTACAGACACTGTTTGAGGGAAGTTTATCGGTATTGATAAATACACCCCCTGTATTTGACTCCAAATAAAACCCAAAAGAAGTTTGAGAAAACCCTTGGATATAAATTGCGTCCACAAAGGGGCCCAAAAAAAAAATGTATTTGATGTGCCTTTTAAAAAACTCTGTGTATTTTATGAATAAAAAAGAAAAAAAACGGGGCTTAATTAACCTTCAGATATAAATTTTGCTAAAAGAATTTCTTCTGTGGCGGTAAAAACAAAGTTTCTTTAACGGGAGTATACTGAAGAAAAAAACGTTTAAATTTAAACCCCCTGGAGGAAAAATTGCGCAAAAGAATTGGGGCCAACCAAAAACTACGGCTTTGTAGGGGGGGGGTTTTACAATGGCGTGTTTTCTACGTTTACAAAACAAGAAAAAAAAATTGTAAATTAACCTTCGCTTGTAAATTTGGCTAAAGGTAAAGTTTATTTTTTGGCGGGGGAAAGAGGTTTTTTTTTTGTCACCACGCATGCAGGCTATCCCCTTTTTCCCACCCCCAGAGTGTTTGGGCCCCATTTTGTCGCACCCTTTTTTATCAATAAAAAAGCACACTTGTTAAACCCGATGTCCCCCAAACTTGGGACTTGTTCAGAACCAAAGTTTTCCTAAAAATTCTAACAAACCCCCACTTCGTTAGAATAAATTTTTCCCCCATCTCTTGTCCTGGACCTTTTGGGCGGGGAAAACCCGAGGAGGGGTTTTCCCGCTGCCCCCAAAGGGTTTTGGGTTGGGCAAAATAATCTCAGCGGGATTTGTGCGCCCCCCCTCCCCCTTTTTGGGCCAAACCCGAAATGCCCAACTACCCCATGATAAAAGTGCTCGCAAGAAAAATTCTCCCGAAAAAAAACCGTTGGACCCCCCAAATGTAATCTTCATCATCCTTTTTTATCAAAGTGACTTCCTCGTCCGACATTCTACATCCTGGGCTGCGGGCTACAACCCACGGGCCCACGCAAGGTGTTGCCGACCTCTCGGGTTTTTGTGCGTTTGAAAAACTTCCTTCTCATCCTCTGTTGGATAAAGCGTTGGGGCCCTCAGAAAAGGGACCAAATATCCTTTTTGGGGGCCTTTTTTTTTTTTTTTCACATCTCTTATTGAGAAACTGTACTGAAAAGACGGAAAACCCACAGGTATTTTAAATCCTCCCAATTTCCCAAAGGGCCCAAAAAAAGGGTTTTGAAACGAATTGTTTTTATCAAATATCTGTGAAATGCGGTTTGGGGAAGAAACCCCGTAAAAAACCCCAAAAAAAAAACCCGTGTTCTTCCTTCGTCCCTGAGATTTACAACCCCGCCCGTAGGACTAAAAAATTTTATAGTTTTTTAACAAATTTTTGTTCAAAATGCGCTATTTGCCGGGAAAAAATGAGACGCCCAATTTTACAAAATATTGAACCCGTTATACGGGGTGGGGATTTTTGGTGGTTTTTCAATGCTGACAACAGGCAAAAAGTTACTATAAAAAAAAACTGGAACCCAATTTTGTAAAGGGGGCTATTTGCAAAAAACTGAGAATTTCAAATGGTGCAATAGGAAAATATTTAAAAGTTATATGGATTAGATATTTTCGGTTTTGGCACCATGACAAAAGGCGCCCGTTTCTATAAAAAAATCTGTAAACCAAAATTTGGGGATACAAGTGGTCCTATTTTTGGCCCCAAACTGAGACGCACGGACTGCAAAAAGGGGAAAATATTTAAAAGTTATATGGGGTTTAGATATGGCGGGGTTTTTGGCCCCAAACCCCTGGGCAAAAACGCCAGTTACTATTTAAAAAATTTTTGTAACCAAAATTTGGGGGGCAAGTGCCCCTTTTGCAACCCAAAAAAAGGGCGACTGAGTGTTTAAAAGAAAAATTTTAAAGTTATATGGATTAGATTTGGTGGTTTTGGGGACCCTTTACAACAGGCGGGATTTAAATTAAAATTTCTGTAAAACCAAAAAATTTTTCATATAAAAAAGCGCTCTTTGTGCAACTGAGCACCCCGGATTGCAAAAAGAAATATTTAAAATTTTTTTGGGGTTAGTTTTGGCGGGTTTTTGGGACCACTGAAAAAACAGGCCCCCAGTTTCCCATAAAATATAAAGTAAAACAAATTTGCGTACAAAGGGGACCTTTTTGTGCCAAACTGAGACGCAGGGAATGTAAAAAGAGCTATTTTAAAAAAGTTATATGGGTTTAGTTTTGGGGGGTTTTGGCAACCCTCTGCAACAGGCGGGCCCCGGAAATATAAAATATCTGTAACCCCAATTTGCGGGACAAGGGGGCTATTTGCGGGCAAAACTGGGACGCCAGACCCCCAATACAAAATCAAAAACAAGGGACAATTTCACCCCCCGTTGGGAGGGTGTTTGGGCCAAAAAAATGTTTAAAAAAAAATTGTATTTCAATTTCCCAGTTCAGGGGCAGAATAGGCTGGGCTGCACATAAAACTCCCTTTTTTCCGCCCCCCCCCCCCCCCCCCCCCCTTCCTTTCCCCGCACTGCAACAAATAGATGTTTTTAAAGTCTCTTCAACTAAATAAGAACTAAAATTCTCAAATGCAGCTATATCCAAAGCTTCACAGCTACAAGGATGGTTTTTTTGTAAAAAAAAGATTTTTTTCTTGAGCTGTGAAAACAGTATTGAGACGGGCAGTGAACGTGTTGTCTGTAGGGGAGATAGTGTGGAATGAGCTGTCAGAAAATGCAGTGGTTTTCTTTTAAAAACGATGTATGGATTTTGCAGTGAATGAGAATCCATAAAACCGCCAAGTGAGTCTTTTATACCCCCCCATCCCCCTCTTCCCTTGAGCTGATTGGGGTTTGAAAAAAATTAGGGGGGTTAAAAAGGCGCGTAGTTACCTGATAAAATTATTTTTAAGTTTTTACGGAAACTATGCATCACGAAAACTCCAATAAAAAGAAAAAAATGTGCCTTTTTTAAACTTTTGTCGTAGTACGCTACCTTTTGTTTGAGATGTAGTTAGTTTAAAATGAGTATTGCATGTCAAGAAGCGTTTACTTTGTGGTAGTGTATCGGCAATCGGGGGTAAAAAATGGTCAAGTCCACACTTGATTCATTTTTGATAAATGTCAAACGACCCACTTTTGGTCAGGGGAAAGACGATATGTTTGTCAGTTTTTCACCCCCCACTGTGCTGAAGTGCGTTCAGAGATACGTGGTGTGAGCGGGTAAAGCTTCTATGGCATGCGAGCAAGCTCCCGGCCATTCAAAGTTTTTGACACCAGAAGTTGAATGGGTCAGATAAGTCCAAAAACATGATGTTGATCGCAGGTAGTCATGGACCCCGGTCTTAATAAAATTCCTTTTTTTTTCTGAATGCTGCAATGCCTTTTCAGGGTTGGTGAGGGGTAAAAATCGATTGCCAAATGTCCCCCTAGGGTTCTGCCCCCTGCCTGCTGCGGCTATTTGCCATTCTACTGCTGCGGCGTTGCTGACATTGTTCCACCATGACATTAGAATTTAAAGACGCAAAAGATGTCTCAAGTTGCTCAATGAGCACTGTCTCAAAATCCTGCATTCTACTGTCAATTTGTGTGAGTGTAACGAAATTGCTCATTTTTTTCTTGTAACGTGGATCAAGGAGGGTTGCCACCCAATAATCACTGTTCATTTTTTTTTGGGGAGGGAAATCCAACACCAGGGGATTCTTTTTTATTAGGTTGGAAAAATTATACGCAAGACAATATGGGTACAGAGAAAGTTAAATGTTTAAAACAAATAAAAAATGCATCCTTTTCCCAGTATTTGGACATGGGGCCTTTTTCCAACCCAACCCATGTCAGGGAATCCACTAGTAAGATGCAGAAGGCATTAGGTCCAAAAAAAGGGAAAAAAAAAAGTGCTTTTTAAATGTCCCCTTTTGGGGTAAAAAAAGTGGGGGCTCCTTTCTTAGTCAGGTACCCTTATCGCAATTCCCAGACAATTGACAACTGCATAAAATGGGCATATATTCCAAAATACTTTAAAAAAATTTAAAAAAAACTGAAAAAACAAAAAGACATGGTGGATTCCCCCCATTTTAAAAAGTGTTTTCTGAAAAAAACGTGAGGGTAAAGAGGTTTTGAAACAAATTTTGTTGTATGTATAAAAATGAAATCCCAAACTTTTCCCTTAAAGGGATTTTAGTTGGCAGAATCCTTTTGTGGGGGAAAATGCAGCAATTATGAAGAGCTAAGATGACGCGGCTAGGATGTGCCACTTGTTATTTTTGTTTTCCTAAAAAATGTGACCCCCGGCTATTGTCTCCCTTTCCTGAAGTTTTGTTTTACTGGAAATTGACGAGTTTTGGGATGCAATTTCCCAGAGACTT
>JAODAL010061758.1:0-20132 GCA_025379985.1 Phyllomedusa bahiana | reverse complement strand
ATGTACATCAGAGGGGAACGATGTATACGACAGGAGGAACAAAAGAGGAACGATGTATATCAGAGGGGAACGATGTATATCAGAGGGGAACGATGTATATCAGAGGGGAACGATGTATATCAGAGGGGAACGATGTATATCAGAGGGGAACGATGTATATCAGAGGAGAACGATGTATATCAGAGGGGAACGATGTATATCAGAGGGGAACGATGTATACGACAGGAGGAACTAAAGAGGAACGATGTATATCAGAGGGGAACGATGTATATCAGAGGGGAACGATGTATACGACAGGAGGAACAAAAGAGGAACGATGTATATCAGAGGGGAACGATGTATATCAGAGGGGAACGATGTATATCAGAGGGGAACGATGTATATCAGAGGGGAACGATGTATATCAGAGGGGAACGATGTATATCAGAGGAGAACGATGTATATCAGAGGAGAACGATGTACACGACAGGAGGAACAAAAGAGGTTCTGATGAAGCGCGGGTACACGCGCGAAACACGTAAAGTTCTTATTATGTTTGTATGTTTTTCATTTTGTCTCGGTAATACCGCGGCACTTTTAAGAATAAACATTTTTAATAAAAAGCCTTTAGCCTGGGCTTTCTCTATCTTCACTGCACGTGCGCCGGGTCCGTTTTTTCTTTTTTTCCCTCTTGGCAATCTTCTCCCACCGGTTATCCGAACGGAGTACCAGAGACCAGCGGCTGCCGTAGTAAGGGCTACGGGGTACAAACAGCCCTGTAAGCGCTTATGAGTGTTGTGCCTCTATATTCGTAGCACAACACCAAAAGGTGAGAATATACCACTTGACACTGCTTATATCCACTGTCTACAGTATAACACTATTGTGCGCCCCCTCTCTTCTTTTTTCTTTTCCTGCATATAAGTAAATAACACAAATACACACACAGAAATAGTAATATGGATATAGCCTCCCTTGTTACTGCAAACATAAAATCCTCAAAATTGTATCACAAAGCATTCAATAATAAATATACAAATGTCCACCAAATAAATAATTGACAATACCAGACAATACAATGAATGCAAGGTTACAAGTCACATAATCCTAATACAGACCAAGGTATGAGGCACTGGAACCCCAACACACGTTTCACCACCCGGCTTCATCAGGGGGTAAAAGAATTGAGCTTTCCCACACTATTTAAATATATAACAACCAATCACAAACTACACTCACATCTGTCCGGAGTAATCACACAGACCACATCCACCCCCGAAGGACAACACCATCCTATCAGAGTCCCCCAGCGCATGGCAATCACACCGCGCAGCCCACGGTGCAAAACAGGCACTGCTGAGGACACCGAAAGGTGGAAATATCTACCACGCATGCACCGCTGATATGAGGATTTGGAATATGAAGAACATGATTCTCTACAAGAAAATTCAAGAACTGATTATAAAATTTTTTTGGTGTGTGTTTCTCACTGTGTGTGCTGGTTCTTCACCTTTTCATGACATTTTTTGGCACACCAAAACTGTAATACAAGCCGTGCACTGACTACTTTACATTGTATCAAAGTGTCTGATCCTCAGTGTTATCCCATGAAAAGATAGAAGATAAGATTAAGAATAATGTGAGGGGTGTCCTGACTTCTGTATGGTGTGTAAATAGATAGATATTTATTTATTGAATTTGTTGTCCTTGCTTCATTTTCTGTTACAGTCTCTGTCCTGGGACGGGGTATCCACTATAGTGTAGGTATATATATGTACAGAGTAGAGATGTTAAAAAAGGTGTGATTTTGCCTCAATCCTCTTGTTTCTTCAGGTTCCTCATCCGGGACTTTCACACCAAAAACAAGGGACCTTTTTCATCAATGACCCCCCAAGGAGGAAAAGGACGGAGACCTCAGGGCCCCCGGATATTGAACTCCCCCTGGAGACCATTTCTTGGAACGGGAGAGGTAAAGGTCTCACTCCCTCACTCTTCTCTCTACAAAAACAGGTGAATGAGGGGAAAAAAAAGGTGGGAGTTCTTAAAATCTATGATGATCAGTGTCCCCCCTACCGATTACACAGTAGTGAAGAAGTGTCGGGGGAGTTGTGGCCCCCGTGTGTCAGGAGGTGGGCAGCACCCAGACCCTGAGCCCCCACCTCATTCAGATAAGAATATCTAAAACTGACCACCGGATCATGGCTGCTGACGGGAGGTGGGTGAATGGGGGGAAATTTTTCTAAAAAGGGGTGTGGGTCGGGATATGATGGGGCGAGGGGTTTTTTGGGGAATTATACATAACAGGGGATGATGGGTCTGGTTGCTGAGGGTGGGGGGAATGCTCGGACATTATACATAACACGGGGTAGGGGGACTGGAGATAGGGTCCTTGTATTGTCGGTTCCTAAAAGGTGTCAGGAGTCGTTTTGTCTTGTCTCCGGGAGGGTGGGAGAAATAGAAGGGACCGGGGATCTGCCCAGGGGGTCTGATGGAGGATCCCCGGGCCGTAAATCAAAAGGTGAGAGGGATAAGACACAGCAGGGTGAACTAAACTCTCTCTCTTCCTCATAAAATTTGAATTTGATGAGAATGATGAAAGTGTAATAGACAGATATACCGCGCCAGTATCCGTCATTGTGTTTTCCCCTACAATGGTCCGTGGAGAAATCCAGCGAGAGATGCCCCCGCCCTCTGTTTTCCCGGACTGTCCAAGGGGGAAAGGGTCCCAGAGAATCATCAGGAAAGGGGAGCTGAAGTCTCCTCTAAATATGACCTGAAGGGAGCAACCGCATTATTTCATGGTTTTGTCTTTTTAGGGGGAAAATTGATTGATTTAAGGTTGGGGTGAAAGAAAAGATGGACTCCCGGGAATCCTCGGGTGATGGGCCCTTACACAGTTGTTAGGGGGTGTGGCTCCTCCAGTCAAAAAAAGGGCTCATAGATTTTGGGGGGGGCTATTATTTTGATCTTTGCTGTACTAAATTGTTCCATGTGCCTTTAGGGGAAGATTGCTATTTTAGATTGGGGTTTGGTAAAACGAAGGGATGGACGTCCCGGGAACCCTCAGGTAGAGGGCCCTAACACTTGCATCCAGATGGGCCCATAGATTTTTGGGGGTCTTTTATGCAATCTGTCTGCTGTATGAATTGTTCCACATGTCACTCGGGGTAAAGATCTGACTCAACTAAAGTGGGGGCGAAGAAGAAAAGAGAGGAGCGTGAGCCGGGATGAGGAGTGAAGGAGGGATCCCGAAGTGTGACCACAGGTGAGTAGTAATGTTTTCGAGGTTTCTTCAGTGCCTGTGTTTTCCCTGGTGGGGGGCCTGGGGAGGTGTTTCTCTCCAAAGGGGTTTCATGGGTCCTGCCTTTTACATGGGGCCCGGATCGGGTTTTGGGGATCATCTGTGATGAAATCTGCATGACCCCCGGGATTGGGGGGACATTTTAGTAGTCCATTTTTGCCCCACGTCAGGGGTCAATCATAGAGATTGGAGGCAAAAGGGAAAAACCCACTTACCCTTAAAGGTCCCTATCCCCCCGGGGAAAAACCTCGAAAAAAAAGGGAAAAATCAAAACACTTCCTTAAAAAAGCTTCATTAGGGAAATCAAGTTTTCCCCTGTAATTCTTTTTTTAAAAAAAGCGCTGGCCCTTTAAGAAGCTCTGAAGTCGGCCAAAGTCGGCACCTGACAGCTTGATGGATGACAGTTGTATCTAATCTCCGGTCCTGAGGGGGAAAAGTCCACTGTTCAGGGGGGGCCCTGAAAGTTATTTCATGAGCAAAATGATTTTTCTGGTGCTTGTCTGTGTGGATATAAACTAGCAACAGTGTAAGTAGATCCTGTAAACCCTGTCCCATATGCCCTCGTGTGCTGTGCCTGTTATACTGTATGAGCAGCTATGTCCTCCTCCCCCCTGCCAGGTGGTATAGTCAACGGGAAGAAAACCCCTGTTCCTACAGAGCCTGTTAAGAAGTAAAACAAAGATTGTTCCCCTGTATTAATGACATAAGCCCTCTGCATTGCTAATGACATGTATTGGAAAAAAGCTTTAATTTTCTTTACTTTTATATTTTGTGTTTGTGTGGGGGTGATGGTACCTTTAAGGTCAGAATTTGTAAAGGGTTTTAAATAGGGAGAGGAAGTGTTTTCCTTTCAAATTTATTATGGACCTTTTCATGTTTTGAGGCTGGAGTCGGGGTCTGTTTCAGGGCCACTTCTTGGGGCCCACCTTTTCCCCCGGGCGCCTGATTCTTGTAAATTTGGTACAACAAGGCCCCTGGAAACCTTTATTTACAGTTCTAGGGGAACCTGCCTGCTATTCCCCCCATCCTAGAGATGCTCAAAACGGGGAGATCGGTGATGCACTGTTTGGCCGTACAGACCTCATCGTCCCGCCCATGAGATCACGGGGGTTGCCTTTTTTCCCTGTGTTTGGGTGATAGCCATGTAAATTGCCCCCTTCAAATGATGTGCAGAGGCCCCATCTGCTGGGGGGGCCCCTTGCAGTGGGGTTACAGGTGCAGAAACATCGTCTGCTTGGGGGCCCTTTTCCACTGGGTTGTGAGGTGATGTGCTCCGTCTGCTCCAGGACCCAAAGGGAGTGGGTTACCAAGGTGAAAATCTGCTCCGGGGCCCCATTAACAGTGGTTTAAGCAAAGGTGTTGTAAAACCTCTCTCTGGGCCCCCCTTCACAAAGGTTGCAAATTGCAGTGTGTCCGTTTGGGGTGCTCTGGCACATTGGGTCTGCAGGGGTGCAATGACATTGTCTGTCCGGGGCCCAGACTGGGAGGGTTTTAAGGTGCGGGTGCATCCTTTCTGATCTGAGGATCCATTCACAGTGGGTTAAACAGAGGTGTGGACATCCGCTCTCCGGGCCCCATACCTGGACTGTTTGCTCTTGAGAGACCCTTTTGGTACCCATGGTTTATTTTGGGGGAGTGCCCCCATGTATTATGCCCTTTCCCTAGCTCCCTTTTGGATGTTTTACCTCTGCATCAGTGATGCTAAAGCACCTTTGTTTTCCCGTTTTTTTTTCTACTCGCAATACTTTTTCCACCCCCCAAACCGCCAACGATCATAAAATGGAAAGCCAAAATCAACCGTTTTTTGCAACACTCAAAAATTCACCCCATCGCATAACGCAATGAGGGATATTTTTTGTGAGACACCCTTCACCCCTTAATAATACAACCCGCGCGGGACAGGGGAAATTCCCTGCATGACTAATATGTCGGAAGTGGGAAAATGGTCCTAAATAAGGGGTCCTGCTGGATTCATCTGGTTTTCCCCAAAAAACTTAGTCAAATGCAGGAGTTTTTCCGCCTAAAGGGAATTTTTTTAAAAATGTTTTTTTTGTGGTTTAAAAAAATTAATCATAAAAAAAACTTTTTTTTCATTTTTACAGAAAATTTCCCGTAGATCTCGAAGGAAATGCATGTCCTCATTAAGTTAAAAGGTAGAAGAAGATATTAGTCAGCACTTGGGGGGAAAAACCAAAATAATGAATGTCCTCCCGGACGACAGAGAACGCCCCTTCGAAATTACTCCCCCCAATGATGGGAATCTTCCCCTGACCACAATAATTACCCGAGTACAGGCCAAAAAAAGGGGGAAAAAGGTTTTAAATTGTGATCAATTGGGAAAAGGGCTTACAAAAACTCAAACTTTTTCCCAGAGAAAAATTCACACAGGGGAGAACCCTTTTTATGTTTAAAAGTGGAAAAATCTTTACCCTTGAGTCAGGGCATGTGAAATGAGAAAAAAAAACACAGGAGAGAAGCCATATTCTGTTCACCGGGGGGGAAAAAAGGTTTTGTTGTAAATCACATGTAGTAAACATGGAGAAAACACACAGGAGAGAAACCTTTTTTTTGTTTAGAATGTGGGAAATCTTTTTCAGAGAAATCAAGTCTGGTAAAACAGAGAGAATTCACACAGGAGAGAACCTTTTTCATGTTCAGAATGTGGGAAATCTTTTACAGGAAATCAATCTGGTCGAATGAGAGAATTCAAAAAGGAACCTTTTTCATGTTCAGAAAGTGGGAAAAAAATTTTTAAAATCACTCTTGTGGCTAGGAATTCACACAGGGAAAAAAGCCTTTTCATGTTCGAAGGGGAAAACTTTTACGGACGCAGGTTCTTGTACATCAGAAAACTACCAGGAGGAACCCCTTTTTATGTTCAGAATGTGGAAATCTTTTACAGTGAAAGCAAAAAATCGTTACACATGGAGACTTACACGGAGAAAAGCCTTTTTCATGTTCGAATGTGGGGGAAAAATTTTCTCATAAATCCTTCTTGCTAGGCATGAGAGAATCACACAGGAGGTTTTCCCTTTTCAGTTTGAATGGGGAAAACTTTTCAGAGAAATCAATACGGTTATACATGAGAGAATTCCACGGGGAAAAGCCCTTTTTTATGTTCTGAATGTGGGAAAATTTTATTAAAATAAATAATTAGTTAAACCAAAAGAAATTCACACAGGGGGAAACCTTTTTCATTTCGAATGGGGAAATCTTTTATGATCAAAACACATTGTTGTGCCAAGAGAATTCACACAGGAGGAAAGCCTTTTTTTTTTAGAATGTGGAAAAAATCTTTTTTAAAAAAAAAGGGTATTCATTACACATGAGAGAACTATCAGGGGAGAACCTTTTTCATGTTCAGAATGGGGAAAGGGTTTAGTATAAAAACTTGAGTCAAAAAGAGCGAATTCACACAGGAGAGAAGCCCTTTTATCTCAAATGTGGGGAATTTTTTACAGGGAAAGCAAAAATGGTAAAACACGAGAGGAATTCACAAGAAAAAAGCCTTTTTTTTTTCAGAATGTGGAAAAAATTTTTAAACAGAAAGGGTATCTCATTTCAATGAGAGAATCATTTACAGGGGGAAGGGCCTTTTTTATGTTCATTATGGGGAAAGGGTTTAGAAAAATATTTTATACAACATGAGAGAATTTTACACAGGAGAGAAGCCGTTTTCATGTTTAGAATGGGGAAATCTTTTAAAAGGGGAAAACAAATCTGGTAAAAACACGAGAGAATTCAACAGGAAAGAAGCCTTTTTCATGTTTTTTAATTGGGAAATGTTTTTAAATAAATCAATTTAGTTAAAACAAGAGAATTCCCCAGGGAGAAGCTTTTTTCATGTTCAAAGGGGAAATCTTTCAGGAAAACAAATTGGGGAAAAACCCCGAAGGGGAAATTTAACAGGAAAGAAGCCTTTTCATGTTCTTAATTTGTGGGAAATGTTTTATAGATAAATCAAATCTAGTTAAACACAAGAGAATTCACACAGGAGAGAAGCCTTTTTCATGTTTAGAATGTGGAAAATCTTTTATGCATAAATCAAGTCTGGTAAAACATGAGAGAATTCACACAGGAATTGTGGGGGCAATCTTAAACGCCCTTTTTACCATGAAATAATTCACCCCGGGGGGAGGGTGTAATGTTCCCTAAAAGAGAAAAGTTCAGAAAATAGAACTTTTTCGCCCTAATGTGAAAATGTTTTTTTCAAAGAAACCCTTTTATTTTCCCCCCACTGAGATTTTTTGGGTATTATTGTTATGTGATTTATTTCACGGTATAATCAAATGCGCACCTTTTTAAAATTTTGGTTTACTTTATTAATTCCAAGTTGGGTGATGGTCTGTATTGGAAAATTGCAGTAAACGCCCCATTCAGAAAAATGATTCTTGGGGCCCCGTAAACCAAGTGCTTAATTCCAAATTGCCGGTCCAAGAAAAAAGAGGACAAAGCAGAGCACAAAACAATTCTGGGATAATACCCAACACCCCGGCTGGGGGGTGCTCTAACTCCCGTATATAGTGCTGCACACTGTGACATCACTGATTAGAGTACAGGGGGTCCTTGGGGTTTTAAAATCTTCCTTTCAAGGTCCGACTCCCAGTCCCGGGAAACCTATTTTGTCCCTGTAGTAAAGCCCTAGCATCAATCAATAAATTTGTGTCTAATTTTTCAAAAATTATCAAAATTTTAAGCAACAAAAATAAAGTAATAATTTAAAAATTTAATTAAACTTCTGCCCAAAAAATAAACAAAAGGGTTATTAAATTTATATATTAAAATTTTTATAATTTTTAAAAAAATTTAATATATTTACATAAGAAAAAGACTTTTTTGTTAAAAAAAATTTACTTTTTTTTTTAGGAATAATAACTAAAAAGCAAACAAGTTGTCCCGTTAGACCATTTGGAACAATGTATTCAAAGAAATCCCCCTGTACAATATTAAAATTTTTTAAATCTTGATATTGGGGTTTATCTTCCTTCTAAATACAAACTGCATTAGAGGAATCTTTCCTTTCACATAGGGAAAAAAACCAAAATTTAAACCCTTTTTCCCAAAATTTGATATATGCCCGTAAGGGCTTTAAGTGGGAACTTGCCAGGGTATAGCTGCTAATTGCGCGCGAAGGAGCCGACTTCATCTCGCAGTGTTTTATCCTTTGACCCGGCAAAAACGTCCATGACGTCTAATTGCATAAAATTGCTGTGTCCTGATGTTACATCGCTGGGAAACCTTGTAAAGAAAGGGAAATATTAAAAACCCCCATCTTTGTAACCCTAAGCTTGCCTACACAATGCATTAGGCTGTATAGATGGTGAAGCACCCTAGGGGGACTCAATGTTCCAGTTAAAAAAAAAATGTTTTAAAGTGCAAAAAATAATAAAGAATTAAAGTTCAAATCACCCCCCCTTGCCATTTTACAAATAAAAAAAATAAAAAAATTTTAAAAAGTTCCCCCCATTTGGTTACCGCATCCGAAAAGTTGATCTATTAAAATTAACATATTTTTCCGGACACTGAACAAAGAAAAAAAAATTCCCAAAAACCAAAATAGGGGTTTCTTGGTCATTTCATGTCCTCAAAAAAATTTGGGAAAAAAGTGAAAAAAAAGTCGCCTTTTCCAAAAATTTTGGGACCCAAAATTCTTTAACTCAATGGGGGACAAAGATTGCTTCCATTGGCCCCTTCCCATGTGTGGGATTAAGATATACACCAGAGCCCGAAAATCAGGGGGCACCTTGGGACCCGCATGTACCCCGGGAACAGACCCCAGAAATGTAGCTCAAAATGGGGGAACCGGTCAACCTGTGATAACCTCCATTTGTTCTATAAAGTTCCCTGTACAGCAGGAAACATCACCCACTGCTCAGAACTTGTGGGACCCCTCCCAAAAAAATTTTTTAATTTTTCCCCAAGTTTATTAGATCTGCATAATTTGACTGATTGTAGGGGTTTATTTTGGGACTAACACTCTTAAATGTCCCTGACGAGGAACCTGTGAATTTGACATCTTGAGCATATAATCTTTTAACTCTAATCAGTGATGTCACTAGTGTTTCTGCACTAGTATTCGTGGAATTAGAGTGCCCCGGGGGGTTTTTAGGTAATATTCCCCTTGTTTTGTGTTCTCTGTCTTTTCCCTTTTTTTTTTCTCGGGCCAAAAATTTTTGAATTTTTAGCCCGTTAGCTATTTTTTGGGCCCCGAATCTCTGTTTTAAGAGGGGACACATTCACCCCAGATATTTTAACACTGACTCTTTACCGCCAGCGCTGAAATTTAAATTTAAGGAAAAATTTTTTTAAAGGGGTTTTCTATATTTATTATACATTAAGGAAAATGAGCCCCTGACAGTAATGATCCTGAAGCGCAGTGATAGACCCCCTAATAAGGTCTGTTTAAACTGTGAAAAGTGTTTTCTGTATACTCCACGACTTCAAATTGTTTTGTTATTCCATTTACTTTAAAAATTTTTTTGTAACTCCATGACACAAATTGTTCTGTTATTGTGGGGATTGTGTCAAATTATGGAAAAGGGGGGGTTTAAATTTTTCCTTTATTAGGCAAAGTTTGTTTAAGCAAATTTTTTCCTCTACTGAAAGGGGTATCCTTGTGAGGACTACACCAATTTCTACAAGGACTTATTTGCAAACAGATTTCTCTTCCCAGATTTCTTCTCTATCTTTTATTTGATGAGAAACTGCTGAGATGGCAGTGACTGATAGGAGGCGAGAGCAGTGTCGATCACCCGATATGAGCTGAGAAGCCTTGAGAGAACGGATAAGACTAAGGAAACACTTATCCAAGTACAGATGCAGCCAGGGCTGTGGGCTCAGAGTCGTCATAAAATATATAATATATTGGTCCAGTTAGTTCAATGCGGGGTAAAGAGCAAGAGGAATTGGGTCTTGCCAGTGCTTCTGCTCCCAGATCTTCAGCCTCATCAGATGAGGAGTGTAATTTAGAAACGTATTTGGATGACATGGAGCAGGCAAAGCGTTGCTTTAGGGGAAAAGATCCCGCTCCATAGCAAACAGAGCGACCAGATTTCAGCAACATTTTTCACTTGCTTTTAAAGAAGTAGAAGAGTTCAACTATTCATCAGAACTGACTGCATGGGGCAATTCCTTTGTACCCTGAGATTGTTAGAGATGTTGCCCCTGTGGTCACCACTTTGCCACCAAGTTATTGTAGAGAGGCCGTTCTCTAGCCTGGAAATAATGAGATCAGATGTGAGGTCGTCCATGAAGGATCTGATGGAGGCGATATTATTCCTCAGAACAAATCCACAGACTCCACAAATGTTATGTTTTGGTTGAAAACTGTTTTTCCACTTCCTGCAGCGTTTTATGTATTTACAATTTTTTTGTGTTCTAAAGTTGTATCCAATAAATATATTTTTAGAGTAACAATGTTCTGCTCTTGTGACTTTCCATATCTCACCATCCACCACAGCTTAGACTCACATCATTTCATAGACAATCATCTTGGCTCTCATACATAACTGTGACCTGCAACTATTTAGCATCTGCTTAGTTTTGCAGATTCTTGTCCTGTTACTGCATTGTTACTATTTTGCTCCTGGTGGTGGGACAATCTGTTTCTTCTTGTTACTACAAATTACAACCTGTTCTCGCATCCTGTGAGGAAAACAGCCTAGTCCGCCAGCCCACTTGAGGGACGGCGGCCTGACTTGGGGTGTATCTCGACGTTGCGCTGCCCTCTAGGGGGAGCTCAAGGTCAGCCAGATACTGTTCCACTGTTAACCATTGCCTACACCGGCACAGGAGACAAACAATGCTGCCACCAGTTCTCTCATTTAGTTATAAGCCCGGTCCGTTACCGACTTATAGCAGGGCCAGGAACCAACCCGTGGGTAGCTATATACTATAGACCGAGAATTAGGTGTGTGAGGCCGTTGATCAAGACAGACTAACTCAGATTAAAGTTTATAGATTTAATTAGCCTTGGAGGGCACACTAGACAGGTAATATATACAAGATGGACAATAATATACAGGTAAGAGAAAGGTGCAAATACAATTATGGATTACAGACAAAAGGCAGTTAAAATAGTCAGATTACCTTGTTGCTTGGTGCCCGACCGCATGGGGGGGAGTTGTGGCCTGGTGTACGTAAAGATGTTCCTGGACCTGCTCTCGGGGACCCCCCCCTTTTTTTGGGATCAAACAGGAAGAGCCCCCCCGGGCCCCGGCTTAAAATCTGGGAAGAGGACAGCCCCCTTTGGCAGCCCCCAAACACCCCCGGGGACGTTTTTTAAAACCCCTCCCACTCGGGTTTCTTTCAGTTTGGATTTTTCTGGATTTTCCTGACCCCCTGGATGTGAGGGACACTCCTTGGACCCGTAGGCCCGGTTCTGGATATCTCAGCCCCCATGCGCACGGGAAAACCCGGGAAAAATAGGGTGGGGGCCCGGCGGGCGGGGGATTTCCCATTTTATGCAAAAAATTAACTCCCCATGGACCAGTTTGAGCGGACCCCCAAAAAAATCGTTTGAAATATCGGAAAAGACCTGGGGGTTGAATTGAGCGGGGGTCTTTAAAGCTTGCGGCTTGGAGGAAGCATTTGTTCAGGGCTAAATTTAGATTACATAAAGGACCTTTCAGGGGTTTGGGACCCCATGCGGGTGGCGATTCCTAAAAGGGGCTTTGGGGGGAAGAGAGCTGTGCTGTTTAAAACAGTGAATTGGCTTGTCCTGTGGGGGGGGAATCTGGTTTGACAAAGATAGGGAAAAGGGGGGAAAGGGAATTTAAGTAAAATTTTTTTCCAAAAACCCCCTAATAGCTCGGGTTTTGTTATTGGGGTTGATTCCTAAGTGAAAGGTCACTGGGTTCGAGAACCCTTTGAAGAAGTTTCCCCAAGAAAAGAGAAGCGGGCATCTTTCCAGATCATCGTTACCCTATCTGGGCCCAAAGGGAAAATTGGGGAACTGCATAATGTGAGGCCCGGCCAGGGGGAAAGAATTTCCCTTGACATCAAGGGCGCTGGAGTACGGGCTCAGTCCCCACGTCTTTTTTTGTCCGGGCCCAAAATTTACATTTTTCACTCCCGCAGATGAAAGTTTTCATATTCCCCCTTTGTACTCATAACACCCATGGGGGGTTTTGGGTGTGCAAAACGCCTGTCACTCCTTAATCCCTGGAAACCCAGCGACCAAGGGTTTGCCTGCCTGAGCAGCATGACCCCCGATGTAAAAAAATGGTGATAAGTGACCCTGCTGGATCCATCTCGGGCCCTTTCCCCAAAAAATAATAAAAATGTGGGGAGTCTCCCCCCAAAAAAGGAAAAAAAAAAAAAAAAAATCTTTACAGATTATGACTTTGGAAAACTGTCAAAAAAAACCCCCCAATTATGGGGGAACCTTCCCCGGGCCCCAACACTGATGGTTACAAAAAGTGGGCTTAAAAAAATGGGAAAAAGGTTTCCAGTGGTCAAAGTGGTAAAATGTTTACAAAATGCGTAAAATCTTCTCACTCACAGAAGAATTCACACCCGGGGAGAAGCCCTATTCATGTCAGAAAAGTTGGGAAAAAGCTTTACCTGTAAATTTGATTTGATGAAAAATAAAAGAAAATTCCCCCAAAAAGGGAGAAGGGCCTATTCATGTCAGAATGTGGAAAAAAGTTTCAAAAATCACATCTTGTTACACATAATATGATAATAATCTTTATTTATATAGCACCAACATATTCCGCAGCGCTTTATAATGTGGAGGGTATGAGTACAGCCAAACCAGACATTACACAGTAAAAAGCTACTTACATATGAGACACAAGGTGTGAGTGACTTGCTAGCAAGAGCTTACAATCTATAAGGATGTATGGGTGAGAGCCCAGCCCACCGGGCCCTTTTTCCCGGTGGGGGGTCTCTGTGGAATTTGGGGCCCTATGGCCCATAATTTATTCACTGCACTTCCTGCCCTGGGGCCGCTCACACCCCTTTCTTCACACACACATCACTGTTCAGCAGAGGAGGGCAGGGGCCTGTACTGGGCTGTGATTAGGAGAGATCCCAGTCACTTGCAGGAAGAGGGGCCACTCACCTGGGTCCAGAGGAAGAGCTCAGCAGCCTCTCCAGCCTGACGACAGGAAGCAGAGGAGGGAAGCCGGTCACACTGCAGCAGCTCAGGATGTCTGCCAGCTTCAAGGGGGGGGGGAGTTAAGAAGGGTTGGGGATTTCTGGGTAGGGGTGCCTACCCCCACTTCAGGGGTGGTGTGCTTCCCCACCCCCCAGGTGACCTCCTTAAAATTTTTTTTGTGCTCCTTCAACCCCTTCAGGTGCCCCCCTGCATGGTGTGCTTCCCCCTCCTCAGGTGCCCCGCTGCATGTGTTTTGAGCTCCCCTTCCCCCCTTCAGGTGGGGGCCCCTTGCATGTGTTTAACCCTTTCCCCTTCCCCCCTTTAGGTTGGGCCCCCCTGCATGTGTGTGCGTCCCTCCCCATCAGGTGCCCTGTGCTGGGGTGTGCGCTCCCCTCCGTCCCTTTAGGTGCCGCCAAAACATGTGTGTGTCCCCTCCCTCCCTCAGGTTTCCCCCCCGAAAGTGGGGTGCTCCCCTCCCCCTTCAAGGGGGCCCCCATTTTTAAAGGTTGTGTGTGCTCCCCCCCAACCCTTCAGCCTTGTCCTCTGCCCCCATCATAGAAGCTACTTGAAAAGCAGGGGGCACTACTGGGAAAAAAGGGGGGAAAAATAGTGGGAGACCCGAGGCTCCCCCCTCTTTTCCCTTTCCCGGGCCGGACGCCGTTTGTATCTTGATGTAATGTTCGTCTATGGTGGGTGGTTCACCCTCTTTTATTGGTTACACAGGTGTTCACTCTTTTGATTATATATATATATATTCCTACCTGTGAGTTTTTAGAGAGGGACACATCAAGCCATGCCTCCAGCCACATGACATCACACCAGGACACGCCTCTAACAGAATCATGCCCCGTCCCTCCAGCAGACCAGCCCCAACATATTTATATTGGTGTATTTATGATGTATTTATATAAAGTAACATATTGGGCGACATGTATGAAGCTCGCCGGGTCAGGGCGCGCTTTTCCGCCAGTTTTCCGGCGCAATCTGTGCCTGATTTATGTTGGCGCCGGGGCGCACTCATAAATACTAAGTAAAGTCCGCCGCGCCTCGCCTGTGTGTTAGGTGCAGTGCGGGACTGAGGCGCAGTGCTGCGCCTATGATTCGGCGCCGGAGGTAGTGCGGTCATACATGCGGGGAAAAGTCCGCCGCGCCGGGCCAGTGTGTGGGGCGCAGTGCGGGGACATGGGCTCAGTGCGGCGCTGCGCCTAAGATTCGCCGTCCGAGGCGGTGCGCTCGTACATGCGGGCAAAAGTTCCCTGCGCCTCGCCAGTGTGTGGGGCGCAGTGCGGGACTTAGGCGCAGAAGGGACTGCGCCGAAAATCAGTTCCGATGCGAGACAGGCTGGAACAGCGAGAAATCATTCCACATGTCGGTGCGGAGTATGAATCAAAAATCGCCTTTATAAAGGCGTTCAACATTCTCAGGAAAAGAGCTAAAACCAATAAAAAAAAAATACATAAAACAAAATCCCCGCTAGCTCAGTCAATCAGCTCTTTTCAGCATTTTCACTGTATTTTGAACTGTCCCGCCGTGGATTCTGATTGGTCTAAACTTCTCCATAGGATATAATGGGTCTTTGTCGCTCCTATTCTGATTGGCCGAGCTAGCCAAGCCGCCGCTATCTCAGCCAATCAGCTTTTTTCACCATTTTACTGTATTTTGAACTGTCCCGCCATGGATTCTGATTGGTCAATCCTTCCCCATAGGTTTTAATGGTTCACTGTCGCTCCTATTCTGATTGGCCGGTTTATGCCGACCAATGAGAATAGGTTTCAGAATTTGAATTACTGTATTTCCCGGCAATTTCCAATATCATAATTCTTGATATTGTGCTGTTCTAGAGTTTTGGAAAGTTTTTTTTTTTTTTTCAATTACGTTTATTTTTTACGTTCAGCTCTTTTCTGTGAATGTTTTCCGCCTTTATAAAGGCGTTTTTTTCGGAATCATCCTCCTGCTGCACGGAGCGGAGCGCCGAGATTTCTGTCGCGATCTACTATCTGCTTCCTCGCATGTTCCGATCTTGCTTCACTTCGCCTCGGCCGGAGGATTTAGACCAAAATAAACCCAGTCTGCTTGTCGGAGCTGCCGCGCGCTACACTGCGCCTCGCTTTGCCGACTCTCCATCGTACATGCGTCGGAGTTTTCGAGCGCGGCGCGTCGTCCCCGGAACGCCTACACCGCGCCCACACCACACCCATTGCCCGCCCCTTCATGCGGGGCGCAGCTGAAAGTAGCGAACACTGCGCCTAACACCGCATCACTGCGTCCGACAGCGGGATTCGGGCTGGGAGGCGCAGTGGACGCCAAAAAACGGGCGAAAAGCCCGATCATACATGTCGCCCATTGTGTATATATAGAAATCCATACAAATAGATATAAGACAATGTTCTGTGGATGATACCTCTATATAATGGTCATACAGTGACCACATAATACCGCTATAAAAGAAGGAAATATCATCATAATGTCACTGACCAAACCATGATTAATATTATCAATGATACCACTATACAAAGATCAAATACCACCACATCATGACCACATATCACCACCACATAGTGACTGAATAATGCCTCCACACCATGACCACATATCACCAGCACATAGTGACTGAATAATACCACCACACCATGAACACATATCATCACCACATAGTGTCCGAGTAATGCCACAACACCATGACCACAAATCACCACCACATAGTGACCAAATAAAAACACCACACTATGACTACATATTGTGACCACAAAGTGACTGAATAATACCGCCACACAATGACCACACACCACCACGACATAGTGACTGAATAACACCTCCACACTATAACCACATATCACCACCACATAGTGACTGAATAATACCACCACACCATGACCACATATCACAACCACATATTGACT
The DNA here is from genome assembly GCA_025379985.1 of Phyllomedusa bahiana. NCBI lineage: Eukaryota > Metazoa > Chordata > Amphibia > Anura > Hylidae > Phyllomedusa > Phyllomedusa bahiana. The sequence continues at coordinate 3,850 of JAODAL010061758.1, read as the reverse complement.
GAATAATACCTCAACACCATGACCACATATCATTACCGCATAAAGACTGAATAGTACCACCACACCATGACCACATATCACCACCACATAGTGACTGAATAATATCACCATACTCATCCTAAATATAGACCATTACACATCTACCAATATTCCTGCCATTGACCATATAGTGGTAGCTACCAGTGTACACAGGCGCTGACATATAAGTGATTACAGTGCAGTTTCATATAGTGACTCACAGGAGCCGTTCCCTTTCTCCATTTGTTCAAGATCACCATGACGATTTCTCCTGGCAATATCTCCTCCCTGCAGAAGTAACCACTCAAACACCTTAGACTCCTCAATTATCCAGCACCTTCCTAGCTGTTCTGTACAAACTCCCCATGGGGTAATAGGTGGAGCAGGTGGGGGCTATGGGGCAATAGGCAGTGGTGAGGGGTTATAGAGTGTTAGCGAAGGGTTGTATTTTGTGTTGGCATTTGGGCTGCGGGGGTGGGGAGGGGAAAGGTACAGCAACTGCTAAAAGGCACAATCTTTTGGGGAGGAGAGGGGGCCCAAACCCCCGGGAGTTTTGTGGTGCAGCTGTGGCCTGTACTCCCAGATGATCAGCCTTGACATTCAGAGGTGCAGGGAATAGAGCTTAATATTCAGATTAGTTTTACTACATCGGGTCAGCTTTTGAATCTTTTTCTAACTTTAAAGGGTTAAAAAAAAGGGCCCAGCTTTCAGGCAGTTTTTAAAACCCCTTAAGGACCCAGTTTTTTAACCTTCCTGACACACCCGTTTTTTTTAAAATTGGCATATTTCCCTTTATGGGGGGAATAACTTTTTGACTTTTTTAAACCTATTCATGTGATTCAAAAGATTGTTTTCTCGGACACATTGTCCCTTTAAGTTAGTAAAAAAATTTTTTAACCCATCCCAATCCTTGTTTGTTTGTAAAAAATTAAAAATTTTTCATGAAAATTTAGAAAAATTTGCGTTTTTAAAAAAAGTTGCAAAATTTCTGCTTGCAAGACAGAAAATTTATTCCCCACAAAATATTTTAAACTAGCATTCCATATTTCCACTATGGGTTTTTGGCATCCTTTTTTTTAAATTTTGTTTTTTTTTTTTTTTTTACGAAAATTAGGGGCTTAAAAAATTTAGTAGTAATTTCTCACTTTTTCAAAAAAAATTTGAAAATAAAACATTTTTTTGGGGGCCCCAATCCAGTTTGACGTGGCTTTGAGGGGCCTGCATGTTAATCCCCCCATAATTTGACCCCATCTGAGAAACAAAAACCCCTTTAACGTATTTACAACACTATTTAAAAAATTTTGATAACCCTTTAATTTTTCACGGGAAATTAAAGAAAAGGGTGGAGGTGAAATTTCAAAATTTAATTTTTTTTTGCAGATTTTAAAATATTTATCCTTTTTCACTGGAATAGGGTAAATGTGACTAGGTAAATGCAACTTAATATCATTTTTTTCCCGGTCTGCCGTTTTTAGAGATTTTCCATATGGGGCCCTAGTGCTTTTATTTGGCTAACCCTAAAACCCCAGAATAGGAGGAGCACCTAATATACTCCCGGGGTCTCATTTTTAATACGATTTTATTTAGGCGCCATTTCAGGGTTTGGGGGACACCCTTTAAGGGGCTTAAAAAATTAATAAAAAACCCCTAAATAGACCGCATTTTGGGAAAATACAACCCCCTTTAAAGGGAAAATATCCAGGGGTGCATTTAAATATATAGACCCCACAAAGTAATTCACAAAATTTTTTTTGCTTTAAAGGGTGTGAAAAATTAAAAAAAATTTTTTTTTTCCCAAAAATTTTGCAAATTTTTTCTTAAAAAAGTTTCATTTAAAAACAAGGAATCTGGGAAAAAAAAACCCAAAACTTTGTTAAGCAAATTTTTTCCAAAATTTGGCAATACCCCATATGTTGGGGGTAAACTGCTGTTTGGGCGCCCTAGCAGGGGTTTAAGGGGGGGGAGCGTATTTGGCTTTTGGGAAACCCGATTTTGGTGGGGGCCCTGTCCCCCATTTGCAAAAACCCCCAAAATAGCAGAAAAAGGCCCAAACCTTCCAGAAGTCGCCCCCTTTTAGATTCCCACCCCTCAGGGATCTCATCTAGGGGTTTTTAAATGTGCATTTTGGATGACAGGTGTTCCCTAGTTTTTTTTTGCATTTGGGGAATGAAAAAAGGGGGGGGAAAAAAGGAGTTCGGGCATTTTTTTTTTGAGTTTTTAATTTTACAGCATTCGCCGTTTTAAATGTAAAAGATGTGATAAATTTTTCTATGGAAAGGGCGGTACGTTACAATGATTTTTATATTTTATATAGTTTTTTCTGTTTTTTTACTTTTTAAAACAGTTTGAAATACGTCTATAAAAAATTGCGTTTTTTTTGTTGTCTATTCTGACAGCCATAACTTTTTTATTTTGCTGTGTGCAGAGTTGTATGGGCTTGTTTTTGGCGGATGAGTTAAGTTTTTATTGGTCCCATTATGGGGTCAATAAAGCTAGATGCTATTTTTTTGTGAATTTTTTGAACAAAAATACAGCAATTTGGTAGTGTTTTTATTTTTTTTTTTTTTATAGCGGTCACTGTAGGTATATATGACAGGGTAGTTTTACCAGCGGAACAAAACACAAAAAGGGGAAATAATTTACCAAAAAACTAAAAGCTACACTTACAGCTCAAGGCTGTAATACCAGCAGCAGGTTTATGGCCCTTTGTGCAGGGGAAAAAAGATGGCAGGGCCGTTAATTAATGACAAATGCTCTGGTACCAATTCACACCAGAAATGCAAAAAACCACTATAAACTGGGAAGGGACTGCTAAAAATGCAAAAATACCTGTGAAAATTTGCATTGGATAAAAGGATACAGAGGGTAACGCCATCTGTCAGAAAAACATGGGGGGTATCGCTTATATCACCCAAAACAAAAAAAAAAAAGTTTGGGCAACCCGCCCGCACTTAGAAGGTCCCTGCCAAAAATACTTGTACCCTAAGCCCCCCCAGTATTTTTGGGCAAAAAGATAAATGCGGGGAAAAATAAAAAATTTTATGAGGTATTGTTGATACAGTCTACAGTAACGAAAGCCGCAAGCCAAGGAAAGGGCTCCTCATGTCTTCGAGCCCTACACTATAACAAAACAAAACCACAAAAAGGGGACATAATTTCCCAAAAAAACACAAAATACCTTAAGCTCAAGGGGTGATAAAACCCAGCAGAGGTTCTATGGCCCTTTTGCGTGGGAAAAAGATGGCGGTGCTTAATTAATGACAAATGCCTGGGTCCCAAATTCACACCAGCATGCAAAAAACCACTTATAACACAGGGGAAGACTCAAAAAATGCAAAATACCTATGAAATTTTGCATATGGAAAAAGCGATACAGAGGGTAACGCCATCTGTACAGTTTTACACCATGCTGGGTATCGCTTTTCCCCCAAAAAAAAAAAAAAAAAAAAAAAATTTGTGGCAAGCCGCCCAGCACTTAAAAGGTGCAGCACAAAATACTTGTACCCTAAGTCCCAGTATTTTGGGAAAAAAAGATAACATCTGGGAAAAAATTAAAATTATGAGGTATTAGTTATACGTAGCTCAGTAACGCAAGCTCGAACCCAACGGCAAGGCCCTCATGTCTTGCGAGTCCCTACACTTAAACAAAAAAAAAACCCACAAAAATGGGACAAAATTTCCCAAAAAAACTACAAAGACACTTAAGCTCAAGGTGATAGTCCACAGCAGGTTTCTATGGCCCTTATCTGCATGGGAAAGATGGCATTTTGCCGTTATTAATGAGAAAATGTCTGGGTACCAATTCACCCAGATGAAAAAAAAAACCACAATT
>JAODAL010061757.1:0-20134 GCA_025379985.1 Phyllomedusa bahiana | reverse complement strand
GGAAAGGGTTATGGATGGAGATTAAATGGGGAAAACGTTTATTCCCAAATGTTGGGTCTCTATATACACTTTTTCATTACTTTTTCCGGGTTTTTAAGTTTTTTGGAGATGTTGTTGCCCTTTCCTGCACTTTACCTTTGTGTTTTTTCCTCTTCTTCCCTGTTTTTATCTGCAGTTTTTACAGTTTTACTGGTTTTTATTAGTTTGTCTGTTTTTGATGGGGAATTTTCGAAAAAAAGGTCTCCGTTGATTTGTTGGGTTGTACCATCGGGGATCCTTTGTATTTGCTATCTATAGAGCGATTGGTTAGGGTTTTTGGCATTGGGGCACTTTTTAACAGAAAATCACCAGTACATTAATTTCACATTGATCATGTCTTTACCACTTTTTCCTAAAAATTCGTCTGCATGTGTAACCCAAAAAGGGGGGCTTTGTTTCTCGGGAAAGGGGTTTGGGGCCCTTTTTTTAAAAAAGAAATTTTGCATTGGGGCATCAAATGAAATTTTGGGTTTCAAACTGTGCACTAAAAACATTCATTTTTTTTCATGTATAAATAAAAAAGTTTTGGACAGTTTTTAGAAACTTGGGCCCCCAATGTAGTGAAAAAAATTTTCATGGATCGGGAAATTAGGGGAATAAAAGGAGATATTGTAAAAATTGGGGAACCGATTTTTAACTTTCTTTTGATTTTTCCTCGGTTTTGGGCTCCGACCCGGGGTCACGGTTTCCCTGCCGCGGGGGTTTGGGACCTTTTGTTCTAACTTCGCACCCATTATTTTTTGGTTTTATTTTTATCCCCAATTATTGTACCCAAAAATTGGGGGTCCCTTATTTGTGCTTTGTGCCGGCCCCCACTTTCGGGGGGGGGAAAACACTTCCCTTCACTAAGCCCGCCCCCTTTGTCTGGGGGAAAACAGGAAAAATGTGTCAAAAATTTTAAAAAACAAGGAAAAGTTACCCATTTTTTGGTTTGCAATTGTCCCAAAGATTTGCCTTGGTAAAGGGTGCCCCAAAGGGGTGTCCGCCCCCAAAGGGATAAACTTTAAAAACCTTAAAATTCCGGGTTAAACCGGGGAATGTGTGAAAAAGGAATGTGCGCCAATAAATTTGAAAACAAAAAAAATTCATTTAAAATAAAAAAGGGGAAGGGGGTAAAATACCCCCCGGGCCCGTCCCCCCCCACGGGGGGAGATCCCCCGAAATCCTAATCCATGCGCAGGGGGCCCCCAAAAATTACGATTCCCCTAGTTTCAGGCCATGGGGGCCGGTTTTTAGGGAGTGGAAATTTTCCCTTTGTGTTTCGGGTGGAGGAGGTGATCCTTCACCCTTTTTAAATTCACCCCCAATTATTTTGTAGAATTTTTACGGAAGTATTACCTGGGAATTTATTCAAAAAACCTTGGGGGTTTTGTAATTAGGTGGGAAAACTGGCCCACTTAGAGCGGGGAAAACCCCCAATGTAGAACAGCTTTTTAGAATTGCCCCCCAAAAATCAGCCCCACGGGTTTGGCCCCCATAAATCAACTCCACTGGTGGGCCCAAGAATCAAATAAAATGGTGGGCCTCAAAAATTATTTCCCAAATGGGGGCCCCCAAAAGGGAATTAACTCCACTGGGGGGACACCAAAAATTCATCCCCCAAATGGTGGGGCCCCAAAAATTCCTCTCCATTTGGTTTGGGGCTCCAAAAATTCATCTCCATTTGGGGGCCCCCCAAGGGAATCCTCCCCCAATGGGGGGCCCAAAAGGGTTTTTCCCCTCCTCGGGGGGCCCCCAAAGTTTCAACCCCAAACGGGGTGGCCCCAAAAAATCAGTTTTTTAATGGTGGGCCACAAGATTTTTAATCCCCCACTGGGGGGCCCCCGAATAGTTCCCAATGGGGGGCCCCCAATTTTTAAAACTCCACGGGGTGGGCCCGGGAAAATCACTAAACTGTTTGGGCCCCAAAAATTTTAAACTCAAATGGTGGGCCCCAGGAATCAGGTTCCACTGGTGGTCCCAAGAATAAAATCCACTGGTTTGGCCCCAAAAGAATCAGTCCCTGGAGGGTGCTCAAGAAAAAATCCCCAACTGGGGGGCCCCCAAAAAAGGAGCAAATCTAGGGGGGGCCCCGAAACGTTCCACTGGTGGGCTCCAAAAATTTAAAACTTCACTGGTGGGGCCCCAAAAATTTAATCTTTTGAACGGGTATTGTCTAGATTTTGTTTTTTTTTTGGCTTTTATGGGGGGTAACATGGTAAAGGGGAGTAGCATCTGGGTATGCTTTTTGGGTTTTCTAAAGGAAAAACTTTTCCCCAAAAATCCCAAATTTTTGGGTTGGGGCTCTTTGGGCCCAGGCCCCATTCTCTTTTATACTTTTGCCCAAAGTCAAAAAAACCACCCCTTTAAAGTACGTGTGGGAATAGGGATAAGCAGGGAGTTCCCAAAAAAAGCAAACAATAAAACTTGGGTTTTTGTGTTTCCCCCCAAAATGAAACATTGTTAGTATTTTTAAATTGAGAGATGTCATCAAAGTCTTTTTTCGTGCCTCCTCTTTTGGGCCCTTTTAAACCCAAAGGGAGGGGCCCTTTTAAAAAATGTCGGTCAAAATTTGGGGGGGGCCCGTCACACTTTTTTCCCTTTCTTTCCTTTTCTGTTCCCGTATTTGGGGAAAACGGTTTTTTTGTTGGCCCCCGGTATTCAGAACCCCTTTAAAAAAAAAAAAATTTGGAGGGTCTTTTGGGTTTCCGGGGGTCAAGGGGTTTCTTTTTTCCCAGAAGCAGTTTCTTTTGGGGACGCAAAAGTGTTGGGGGTTCCCCCCTTTCACACTAGGGTTGCTTATTTATTGTTTATCCCTTTAAAAAATTCCAAAGGGGTGGGGGCACCCCTTTAAAAATTTCTTTCCCTTTCAACGGGCAAACTTTGATTTTGAAGTTTCCCAAACGGAAATTTTTTTGGGTTTACAGGGCTTTTGTTTTTGGGAAATTTAGATCTCTAAATTTTTTCCCCAAGCACTTGCACAAATAGGGCCCAAACCTGATAGTGGTTTTATGTTTGTACAGGCATGGAGGGGTCTAAATTATGGGGCCCATTTTAGTGATGGGGAAAAGTTTTTTAATCCCTGTAAACATTGAAAATTTTTAATCCCATCAAAAGGATCACATTCCCGGTTTTTGTTAAATTTTCCCAAAGGCCCAACCTTTTTTGGGGGCGGGGAAACCGTCAAGGGGGAGGGATCCCATTCAAACCCTACCTTTTTTGGGGAAAGGGTTTTTTAATTGATTAAAGGTCCCCAATTTTGGTTTTTTTTTTTGCATTTTTGGGTCGTTGTGGGTTCCGTTTTTTTTCTTCAGAGAGGGACTGCAATGGTTAATGATTTTCACCCGGGACAGACTTTTCCCGGGATTTTTTTGTGTCCGGGGTGAAGTTTCTGAAATTTTTAAACAACGCCCTTTTTGGGCGTGGGAGGAGAAATTTTGGGAGGGGGGGTTCAAGTCGGGTTCCGGGATCCAAAACGGCAGGGCGGGGTTTTTTTGTTGTTTAGACGGACCCTTTTTGGGGATGAGAAGGGGTTTTTCCCCGGGTTAAATTTAGGTTTTGGGACACCCTAAAGGGCTTGTAATTGGGGGCCCCTTTTTAAGGGACTAGGTAGAAGTTCGGGTTTTTTGAAATGGGGGGTTTTTTTAAATTTTGGGGTTTTTTTTCAGGGAAAAATTTTTGGGGGGAGCGGGGAAAATTTTAGGGGGGGAAAGGAAAACCCTTTTTTTTGAATTTGGGGGTTTTTAATTTAGCGGAAATTTTAGACCCCCGGGGGGTCCGTTTGGCTTTTTGTCAAGAAATTGGGGGTTTCTGTAGTTTGGTCTTTAAAAGTCCTAGGGGGGGGGATTCGTAGTTTGGTCCCAACGGGGGGGGAATTGGGGATCTTTTGTTTGACCAAGGGCGGGGGAATTATTTTGTCCATTTTTTTTTGTCAAAATTTGGAATAAATTGTCCGTTTTGGGGGGGTTTTATGGCTGGAAATTTAGGGGGGTTTTCCTTTTAAAGGTTTCCCCCTAAAGGGGGGGTTTTTAAAGGTGGTTTTGGGGAAAAGTTTGGGGGGAAAGGGGGTAAGGGGGGTTTTCAAAAATTTTAAAAGGGTTTGGGGGGGGTTAATTAAGGGGGCCTTGCAAAGGGGGGGAACTTTGCCAAGGAACAAAAACTCCTTAAAGGGGGTTTTTGTACAAGCGGGGGGGAAAGAGGGTCTAATTCTTTGGGGGGCAGTTTTTTTCCCTTGGGGGCCAAGGGGTTTTTGGGGGGGGGGGGTAAAAGGGGGCCCCAAATTCTTTTTGGGGGAAAATCTTCCCTTTTTGGTTTCCCCTTTTTAAAATTTTTGGGGCCCCTTCTTTTCTTCCTGGTTCCTCTGCTGGGGTTTGTTTTTCCCTTTTTCCATTTTTTTAAAGTTTTTCCTGTCTTTGTTTTGGGTTCTTTTGTTTCTTGGTCCCCCCCTTTTCCAGTTTTTGGGTTTCCCCCTGTTTTGTTTTTCTTTTCTAGTGTGTGGCTAATGAAAAAATTTGAATGAAGGGGGTATATGGGAAGACTTTGGAGTTGTCTAAAGTAAAAATTAACTTTTTAAACTCCCCCACATTAGATATTGGTCAGTGTTTGTGAGATGAGGTTTTCCCTGTAATGTTTTGGCAGTCATGGCCCTCATTAAAACGATCACTGGTTTTCATGGTTTTGTTTTTCTATCGAATAAATTTTATTTTTTCCCAACAGGAAAGAGTGGGTTTCCTAGTTGTGCTGGATTTTTTTTGGGGGGTTTTTGCCCCGGTTAGTGTGGTTAAAGGTTCAGGGGTTTTCACAGTCCGCCTGAAGCCCCTTTTTCTTCGCAAGGTTTCCCCCGGTTCCTGAAAAAATGCAAATGGGGAAAAAAGCAAAGAAAAAAACTTTGGGGGGCCTTCTGAAAGGTCATTGGTTAAAGTTTGGCCAGTTGTGGATCCCACCCCCCCAAACCCAAAAAAGTCTAAAGGAAATTTGAAAAGGGGAACATAAAAATGTGACAAAAATACCGGGAAAAACATAATTTGTAGTAATTTAATACAGAAACTATTACGAATTATAAATAGCGGGCAGTGTCTTCAGATTCTCTCGGCCCCGAGGGTGCTTGACCTTGGGACAAGTGTTCCCCTTATTTTTTTTTAAAAACTATTAGAGGGTTTTTAAATTTGGTAACTACTGCTGTAAAAAAATTTAGGGGGATTAGAGAGAAAAAAAATTTGGGCTCTCAGAGGCATAACCCCGGGGTTTCCCCAAATGCTCATGGGTTCCACTGAAAAATCCAAATAAATGGGTTTCCCCCTACCTACCCCCTGAATTTAAAATTATTTTTTGTATTTGGGAGGGATTTTTGGGGCCCGGGATTTGGTTGCATTGTTTAGTCTTAGTTAGACTTTGTTTTGATCCCCCCTCTTGGGGTCTAAATCTCCCCTTTCCAGTTTTGGGTTTCCCCCTTTTTTTTTTTTTAAAGGTCACCTTTCCAGTTTTTGGTTTCCCCTTTTATCTTTTTTTGGTTTCCCCCTTGGTTGGTCTAAGGGGGAATGTATGAAAAACTGTTTGGTCTAAAAATTTTCTTCTTGAATTTTGCAATAAAATCAGAGCGTCCTTTCTTTTCCCTTTATAGTTCTCTAAAAAAAAATTGAAGGGGGCGCCTTTTTTTGGGTTTTGGGCTAAGGGAAACCCCGGGGGAAAAAGATTTTTAGCCCAAAAAAAAAATTTTTTCATTCTTTCCCCCCAAAAAGGACTCCCTTTTTCCCAAGTCTTGGTTTTCCAATGAAATTTTTTGTCTTCCTTTTCTTTTTGGGCCCCTCCCCTATTGGGTAGGGGGGTCTTTCCTTTCTGGTATTGGTTTCCCCCCTTGTTCACTCTAGGTGGGGACCCCGGGTTCAGTCTTTTTTTTTTTTTTTTTGTCGGGCGTCTTGATCTCCCCTTTTAAAATGTTAGGGTTTCCCCTTTTCCCCAGTCTTGGTCTCAATGTTGAGTCGGGTTCCCCTTTCCGTTTTGGTTTTCTTTTGGGTCTGGTCTTGATCTCCCTGTTGGGGTTTTGGGTTTTCTCCTTTTTTTCTTGCATCCCCTGTTGGGGGTTAGGGTTCCCCCTTTTTATAGTCTTGGGGCCTCCTATGTTGATTGGGTTCTTTTCCCTTCCAGTGGTCCCCCTCCTTTGATTTCGGGTTTCCCCTTTCCAGTTTTTGGTTTTTTCCCTTTTCTGGTTTGGTTCCCCCTGGTTTGGGGTTTTTTTCCTGTTTTTGTTCTAGTTCTTTTTTCAGTGCCCCTTTTATTTTTTTCCAATGCTTGAAACTTTAATCTTTTTTGGGATAATTTTTTGAAGGGGGTTCCCCTTTTCCCTTTTTGGGGTCAAAATTCATGGGGGTTTTGCTCTGGTTTTTCTCCAAAAATTTGAAGTTTTTTTTTATTTTAGGCCCTGAGACAGCGATGATGATAGCTATTTACCGGAATTATGTTACATGATACTAGATGTTCTGAACTCCTTCATCCATACATATTACTAACATGTGGAGGATATGTAATAGATGACATTGAAGTAATCAAAAAGATTAGGGCTAAGCTCTCATGATGGTCAGTTAATTAGTTAATATTGTTTTAATGAAAAACATTCCTTCTGTTGAAGTGACGGAAGCCTCTTGGCCGGACACTCGTCTACAGACATTTCTCATATGCAAAAAGTACAGTAGACAAAGGAATAGACAAGAAAGGGCCATCTATACAATTACTAAGTATCATTAAACTGCCCACCTAACGGGGTGTTGCGTAGTAATAAACGGACATTCAGTGAATTCAGCCTAATTTCTATATTTAATTTAGAAGGAAAATCTTATCCTTTGTGCTTGATCTAAACATCAAATAGGATTCTGAATGGGTCATAAATAAGTCTTAAGCACTAGGGGGTCGCATGAAGCCCAGAGGATGGTAGCTCTGATTACATATCCTCCAATGTTAGAGCCATGCACATCTACTGGATGTAATATATTTATACCTAACATATGTGTCCCTACAACTCAAGGTGATAAAGACCATGGACGGAGCCATCCCACATACATGTCCCCATCCAGAAGAGAACCGCAAAATGCATTGCCTCCTAGGAGCTCACAAGGTCAGTGCTCGCTATCTGTTCCTGAGGTCAGTGATTGCTATCTCTTCATGGGGTCAGGGCTCACTATCTGTTTATAAGGTCAGTGTAGCGGACTTGGTAGTGGATCCGCTGGACCTCCGCAGGCGATGATAGCTAAGCCACGCCAGGGGAACGGAAATCTAAGTAGCCCCCAGGTTTTCACAGAGCCGCAGCAAAGCGGGATGGACTTGCTGCGGCTTGTGGCTACCAGGTCGGTCCCCCCTGAACGTGGATTGCCTGCGGCGGCTGCCGAGGTACAGCGGGTACAAAAACGTAATCCAAGTATCGTAGTGGTGGGCAGGCAGTATGGTAAGGCCAGGCGGCAAGGTTCGAGAGTCAGTGGTCAGGCGAAGGTTCAGGGCTGGCGGCAGGAGGTTCGGAGTCGAGAATACGTAGCAAGGTCTGGTACACGGCAAGGCTAATAGACTATCAGGAACGCTTTCTCAAAGGGAGACGTGTGGCAACAAAGATCAGCGGGGGAAGTGTCGTTGGAACTAAACTTAAATAGAGACAGCGCACGGGTAATTAGCCAATTACAGGCGCACTGTCCCTTTAATTTAATGAACCGGAGCCGAACGCTCGCACGCGCGCTAGTGGCGGCGCATGCGCACTCCGGCAGCAGGGGACGCGGAGCGAAACGGATGGAGCCGCGCGTCAGGTGAGGAGGTAGGGACGGATTGCACAGCAACGGGCACGCGGGCAGTGGGAACCGCGGGGGCACCCGTCCCCTGCGGGGGACCTGCCGCGGGGGTAAAGGGTGCGAAGCGGTCCGTGGACCGGACCGCGGCGCAACCCGTTACAGTACACCACCACCACTTAGTACCTCCCCTCCTTTTTTGGACGCAGACAACCTGAGGAGGAGGTTACGATTTCAGGTTGTTGCATTCTGGCTCCCAGGACCCTCCTCGGGGCGATGCCCTTCCAATCTACGAGGAAGAAGACGCTTCCCTTGGGACCGTCTTCATCTCAAGATGTGTCTTTACTCAAAGATGTCGGCGGACTTGGCTACAGGAGAAGGGTTACATTCCTGATGGAAGAAATGGTCAGGACCCAGCCGGCTTAGGAGGGAGTCATGGATGCGTTTGGATCCGGAGAGATGGAGCAGGGAGAGCTTGTACGTCACCGGGTTCATGCCGAGAACCTCTGAAGGGTACCATGAGGAAGCGAGGGGACCTAATTTTGACTAGGAACCCTCAGGCGCACGTACCTTGAGGAGTGCCAACTTTCGTCATGGAGGAATGTTGGGGAGGGTTCTTCTCCTCTTATCAGCCTGGAGTCTTCATAAGGGCAGGGAGGCCCGAAGTAGGGACACCGTCGCGTCTCCTGCAGATGGCCCTTGATATCCGAACTTGGTCGTGAAAGCGGGCACCTCGAATAGTGGGCAGGGCGGAGGGGGGGCGTGCGGATGGCGGCCATTGACTACAAAGAATGAGAAGACGCCGGCTGCCTCCGTAATCGAGTGGGTGTACGAGAATTAGGCACCGAAGGGTGTAGCTCGGCCCAGTTGTCCTGACGTCCAGATATCAAAGTGACGTAGGTATTCCCCAGTAATCTGTTCACCCGCTCACCTGCCATTGGATGAGGGTTGGCTATGATGACGAAAAGTCCCAGTTTGTACTTGCAGACGGGAGCATAGTGCACGCCTAAATCGGGAAAACAAATTGGACGCCTGCCAAGGTCGGAAAACAATGTGTGAAGGTATAATCATGTAGTCGGAAAACATGTCGGAAGATGATTGGCTTTTTGTGGAGCAGTCGGGCATGGCCCGGGGGAGAGTACGAAGTGGGACATCTTGAGAACGACCGCCCCATGTCTGGTAACACCCAGATGACCGTTTCCCAGAGGAGGCAGGTAAGTGCAGTGATGAAGAATCCATGGCTATGTGCGTCCAGGGAATCTCTGGCACGGGCTGAGGATGCAGGAGACCGGACGGCTCTATGGCGTGGGACCTTGTTACGAGCACATGTGATACAGGCGAGCGTTGAAGTACTTGACATCTGTCGACAGGGTTAGGCCAACAGTGTGGTGAATCAAAGCAGTAGGACTTACGTGCTCCGGAAATGACCAGGCCAAGAGAGGCTATGGCCGCCCACATTCCATCAACTTCTTTTCCTGAGTGAGGGCGGCACGAAGGTCCCTTGCCAGTAGACGTTCTGAGAGATTGCGGGGAGCACGAGAACCAAAACAGTTCGGGATGAAATTATGGTTGTGCACACTGGTTCTTCACCTCGGCCACGTACGGAGAGCTCGGAGAGAGGGCGTCAGCCTTGATGTTTTTTAGCAGGTCGGAAATGTTATGTGAATGTCGGAAGCGTGAGAATAAGAGAGACCATCGGGGCTTGGCGAGGATTAAACGCTGGGCCGTCGGTAGATACAGTAAATTCTTATGGTCCGTAAAAATGTCGTTGGTGGCGAGCCCCCTCCAGCAGATGTCGCCACTCCTCCGTGGGCTAAACTTGATGGCCAAGTGTTCCCGGGTGAGTCCCAATGGCATAAGTTCGGGGCCCTTTACCCCCGCGGCGTAAAGGTCTTTAGAGAAGATCCCACATGTGAGAAAATCTTGCCTTGGGCCTTTTGGTGAGGACTGCCCCTGCCCCCACAGAGAAGCATCCACCTCTCCAAGGAAAACGGTCCTTCTCGGAATAGGCCGGGGACCAGATCAGGTGCAGTGGAGAAGGCAGTTTTCAGACCATCATAACGCTTCTCTTCTCAGGAGACAAGCATTCGGGTTCGCGTTTTCATCGTGCAGGGCCACGATAGAGCCACAGGTGCGAGATGTTGGGAATAAATTGGCGGGTAATAATTCGCGAAAGACCAGGTAGAGTGGATGGCCCGAAGTCCGACAGGTCGAGGCCCATTGCAGTACCGCAGAGAGTTTAGCTGGGTCCATCTTTCAGGCCATTGGCTGAGGTCGAATATACCCAGAGGAAAAACTAAGGGGGGGCTAGGCTGGTCTGATGGTATCGAACATTTCCCCGCTTGGAGGACAGTCGATTGCTGGTAGACGTCGCAGAACCTGGAGCACTTGGGTTCGGTGCGTATTGAAGAAGGGGGAGAAAATTAGGATGTATCCAAGTACACTACTACACAGGTGTAAAAGAGATCCGGAAGACATCGTTAACAATTCTTGACTTGAAACACACTGTGGAGACGTTGCAGAGCCCTAAGGGCATTACGAGAATATATTCAAATGTCCTTCTCTGGTATTAAACGCCGTCTTCTACCACTCGTCCACCTCCCCGTATCTCTGAATTTTTTTGGGAAGGGTTTGTAGGCACCGCGCAGGTTTCCAATTTGGAAAAACTTTAGCCCTTGAGGCGGTCAAAAGTTCTGCGATCAGGCGGGACGAGGATAGCGGTTTTTTCTGGTGATTTTATTGAGTCCCGGTAGTCAATACTCGGAACGGAGGGAACCATCCTTATTCATGTACGAAAAAAAAACCCGGCTAAGGCTAGGGAGAAAGATGACTACGGAGAAGAAACCTTTCTGCAAGTTCTCTTGTATGTAGGCCGACATGGCCTGAGTCTCCGGTACAGAAAGCGGGTAGCCCTTCCGGGCGGGACTGGTTCCTGGAAGAAGGTCATTGGGGCAGTCGTGAAGGCCGATGTTGGTGGCAGGTCGTATCGGCCTACTTCTCGGAGAATAGTCCCAAAGTCCTGGTACTCTGCTGTAGACCTGGCAGGAGCTCGGCAAGGGGAGCGGAGTAAGTGGTAGGCACCGGGAGTTGGTACCTCCTTGCTGAGGTTCTGGACACTTTCTGGTCCCCTACGCTGGACCTCACGAGTCTTCTCAATCAGCCGTAGGGCGTGACGTTGCAGCCAGGGAAGCCCATGAGGATCGCGAGGGAAGCACGGGACAGGACGTGGAACCTGTCTTCTCCTTATGTAGAGCACCCACCCGAGAGAGTCACTGGCCGTTTATTATATGGATGGGATCAGTGAGGAGTCCCCACTGATCGAGGACCATCGCAAAAGGTTTCTCCAGGCGAACTCAGGCACGCCGAAAGGTACCGCGGATAACTGAGAGGCATGGATAAAGTTCCACGGCCAGACCCCGAGTCCAGGAAGGGCAGAACTCCGGAACGAAAGAACCTGCGTCAGTCTTCTCACTACACTGGCATCATGCAAAACGTGGAGCGGAAGGTACTGCAACCTTGAGACAGCCTCTCATACGGCACTTGGTGAGAGCATTTCCCGGACGCTGAAGAATGAAGCTGCCTCTCTTTCTTGGCGAAGCTCCTCTTGCCTTTTCAGTGAACCTGATTCTCGATTGCGATAGTGCGTGGCAAGGTGGAAATTAGTTCGTTTCTGGGGGACGGGGAGGTCTCTTGCTGCCATAGCGTCTTTTTCCAGCAGGACCTGAACCCTTTTGAGGTGGCGCTCGAGGGCGTTTGCATCGTTCCACGCGAGCTCCGAAGCCAGGATACGGAATTGAAACCGCATATCACCCACGAGGACTCGGCCCATTGACGCGAAGGCCAACGAGGGCTGGTCTCAGCAAGTGAAGAACGCGCCGTGTCCTCAAAAACGTGTGCGGAATTACTGGGGAAGATTCTGTAGGTCGCAGTCACAGGGTTCGTTCCTGTACCCAGAGGGGGGTTGACAAGCAAGGGCCTTCCCGGAAAGTAGGCTCACCACGAAGGCCACTTTAGACCTCTCCGAAGGAAACTGGTCCGCCATCAGCTCCACGTGCATAGAGCACTGCGTAATGAAACCCCGGCAGAGCTGGGGGTCCCCCGCAGCCCCCCAACCAAAAAAAAAAAAAAAAAAAAAAAAAAAAAAAAACAAAAAAAAAGCGCAAAAAAAAAAAAAAACAAAAAAAAAAAAAAAAAAAAAAAAAAAGTCGCGAGGGTAGAGGGAGCGATGCTTGAGGTCCCTCGGTGGCCAAAGGAACTGCATGATGTAGATGGAGCCACAGACGGTGGCGGCTGCGGAGGTTGCTTAGAGCTGAAGATCATTGCCGAGAGTGGCCAACCTGCTGACCTTGTGTGCGATTTGTTGCGTTTGCTGGACAAACCAAAACCGTCGTAATATCGGGAGATGCCTTGGCAGGGGGCACCTTGGAGGGATCCATGGCTGGTTCTTTCATGTAGCGGACTTTGGGTAAGTAGTGGATCCGCTAGGACCACCAGCAGGCGATGATAGCTAAGCCACCCAGGGAACGGTATATAAGTAGCCCGTTTTCCACCAAGATCCCGCCGCAAAGAGGTTGGATTGCTGCGGCTTGGAGGCTTCAGGTCGTCCCCCATGACGTTTGAATTGCCTGCGGCGGCAGCGAGGTGCGCGAGGTACCAAAAACGTAATCCAAGAATCGTTTGTGGTGGGCAGCGTATGTGTCTGGGCAGGCGGCGAATGGTTCGGAGGTCGAGGAAAGGCGATAAAGGTCAGGGCAGCGGCAGAGGTTTCGGAGTCGAAGAAAAGTTAGCTTGGTCTGTGTACACAGGCATAAGGTAATAGGACTATCCAGGAACGCTTTCTCATAAGCCGGGGCTACAAAGAATCAGCGGAGAAAGTGTCGTGGGACCCTAAACTTAAAATTGAGAGTAAGCGCCAGGTAATTAGCCAATTACCGGGCAACTGATCCCTTTAAATTTACATGAACGAGCGCAGCGCCGCGCGTAGGGGGCGCGCATTGCGCACTCCGCCAGCTGGGGACGCGGAGACGATCGGTGAGCGCGGTCAGGTGAGAGACGGGACGGATGCGCCAGGGCGGGCAGTGGGAACCGCGGCGGCACACCGTCCCGCCGGGGGGACCTGCCGCGGCGGGACACGGGTGCGGACCGCGGGTCCGATGGGACCGGTCCGGCCGGCGCAACCCGTTACAGTCAGTGCTCGCTATCTGTTCCTGAGGTCAGTGCTCGCTATCTGGTACTGGGGTCAGTGCTCGCTATCTGTTCCCGGGGTCAGTGCCTGCTATCTGTTACTGGGGTCAGTGCTCGCTATCTGTTCCTGAGGTCAGTGCTCGCTATCTGTTCCTGAGGTCAGTGCTCGCTATCTGTTCATGAGGTCAGTGCTCGCTATCTGTTCCTGAGGTCAGTGCTCGCTATCTGTTCCTGAGGTCAGTGCTCGCTATCTGTTCATGAGGTCAGTGCTCGCTATCTGTTCATGGGGTCATTTGTTTCCCCTTTTCGGGTTTCCTGGGTATGTGGATTCTTTTTCTGGGGCCCAGTGCCCCTTTATTGTTTTTTTCCCTTTTTGAGGTCTGTGCTCGCTATCTTTTCCCTTTGGGGTAAATTGTTTGCATTTTTCCCTAGGGTCAGGGGTTCCCCATTTTTTCCCTGGGGGTAAAGTGTTGCTATTGTTTTTGGGACAGGCCCCTTTATCTTTTTTTCCTGAGGTAAAGTGCTCGATATCTTTTTTTGGGGTCAGGGGGTTTGTTTTCTTTTCCCGGGGAATCAGTGTTCGCTATTTGTTAGGGGGGTCAGTGCCCCCCATTGTTTCCCCCTTAAGGTCAGTGTCGCTATTTTTTCAGGGAGGGTCAGTGCTCGCTATCTTTTCCTGGGGTCAGTGCTTTTATCTGTTCTGGGGTCAGTGCTCGCTTTTTTCCCGGGGGGTTCTCCCCCATTTTTTGGGTTGCTATCTTTCCCTGGGCCCAGTGCTCCAAATCTTTTCCCTGGGGTCAGGCTTGCAAAATTTTTTTTTCGGGGGGGTTCATTGCTCGTTTAATTTTTTTTTCATGGGTCGGCTTGCTATCTTTTTTCCGGGCGGCCCATTTGCTTTTATCGGGTTCCTGGGGGGTCAGTGCCCCTTGTACTTTTCTGGGGTCAGTGCTTTTTTCCTTTTTCCTTGGGGTAAAGTGCTCGCTATAGATTTTTTCCCCTTTTTGGGGTCGGGTGTTTCCTATTTTTCCGGGAGGTCAGTGCTTGCTATCGGGTTTCCGGGGGGGTCAGTGCTGCTATCTGTTCCTGGGCCCAGTGTTTGTTATGTTCCTGAGGTCAGTGTTTGAAATCTGTTTTGGGGTCAGTGCTCCTATTTTTTCCCTGAGGTCCAGTGGCCCCCCAAAAGGGTTCCTTGAGGTCAGGTTGCTATCTTTTTGGGGTCAGTGTTTCCTATTTTTTCCCTGGGGTTCAGTCCCCCCTTCTGTTCCTGAGGTAGGGGTTTTGCTATTCCTTTTTCCCTTTTTGGGGTTTTCCCCCTTTGGGGTTTTCAACGGGGTCGGGGGTAAAATATCTGTTTATTAGGTCATTTTGCTCGCTATCTATTTCGGGGGTTTCAGTGCTCGCTATCTTTTTCCTGAGGGTCAGTGCTCGCTATCTTTTCTTGGGGGGTCAGGGGCTCATATCTGTTCTTGGGGTCGGGGCCCTCAAAAGGGTTCCTGAGGTTTTTTCCCTTTCTATCTTTTCCCCTGAGGTAGTGCTCACTACCCGGTTCCTGAGGTCAGGGGGCTCGCTTTTGTTATGGGTTAGTATTCCCTTTTGCTTTCAGGGGGGGCCCGTGCTCGCTTTCTGTTATAAGGTCAGTGTCGTATTCTGTTATAAGGTCAGTACTTGCTATCTGTTCATGGGGTCAGTGCCGCCAAATTGTTCTTTGAGGTCAGGGGCCGCTATTGTTCATGGGGTCATTTGTTTAAATATCTCTTCATGGGGTCAGTGCTCGCTATTGTTCCGGGAGGTCAGTGTCCCCATCTGTTCCTGGGGGCCCGTGTTTGCTTCTCTTCATGGGGCCCAGGGTTAAACTATTGTTTTTTTAGGTCAGTGTTTCGCTTTTTTTTGGGGGGTAAAGTGCTTTTTATCTTTTTTTCCCTGAGGTAAAAGGGTCGCTATCTGTTTCATGGGATAAAGTGCTGCTATTTTTGGTTCAAAATTTTAAAGTACTTGTATCTGTTAATGGGGTCGTGCCCCAACCCATCTGTTCATGAGGTCTTTTGCTCGTATCTGTTTTTGAGGTAGTGCTGCTATCTTTTCCCGGAGGTCGTGCTCCCTTTCTGTTCATGGGTAAAGTGCTCGCTATCTGTTCCCAAGGGGGTTTTCAGTTTTTCGCTATTCTTCATGGGCCCAGTGTCGCTTTCTTTTCCCTGGGGTTTCAGTGCTGTTTTTCTTTTTCCTGAGGGTCGGTGCCGGGTTCTGTTCCTGAGGCCCCAGTCCCAGTTTACCCTTTTCCCTGGGTCAGTGTTGCTTAGGGTTCCCAGGGGTCATTGCTTGCTATCTGTTCATGGGGTCAGTGTTCGCTATCTCTTCTGGGGGTTTAAGTGTCGCTTTTTATTCATGAGGTAAAGTGCCGCTTTCTTTTCCCTTTGAGGTCAGTGCTCGTTTATTTTTCCCCTGAGGTAAAGTGTTTCGCTATCTGTTCCGGGAGGTCATTTGCCAGCTATCGGGTTCCTGAGGTCAGGGGTTTGCTTTATGTTTCATGGGGGTCATTGCTTGTTTTTGTTTCTGGGGTAGTGCTCGTTATCTTTTCCCGGGGGTTTAAAAGGGGTTTTTTTGGCAAATTTGTTCATGGGGTCGGTTCTCGTATTGCTCCGGGTCTTTGTCGATACTGTTCAGGGGCCCAGTGCTCATTATCTTTTCATGGGGGTCGTGCTCGCTACTTTTTAAAAATTAAGGGGTTTTGTGCTGGCTATTGTTCCTAAGGAAAGGGGGCGCTATCTGTTCATAAAGTTCAGCGCCCGTATCTGTTTTTGGAGTAAGTGCCCCATTAACTTTTTCCCTGAGGTCCAGTGCTCGCTTTGTTATTTTAGTCAGTGCTCACTACCCTTTTCCCTGAGGTCAGTGCTCGTTATCGTTCATGGAGTCAGTGCTCAAAATTTTGGGTTTTGAGGTCGTGTTTTGCTATCGGGTTCCCATGAGGCCCAGTGTTGCTATTGTTCTTGGAGTCATTTGCTCAATTGTCTTTATGGGTCAGTGCTTGCTATCTGTTCGGGGGGTTTCCGTGCTAATTTTCTGTTCATGGGGGGGTTCAGTGCTTGCTAATGTTCATGGGTTCAGTGCTCACTATCTGTTCTTTGAGGTCATGCCCGCTATTTTGTTATGAGGTCAGTGTTCCCTTTTGGGTTCATGGGTCACTGCTCCCCTTTTGTTTTTGGGGGGTCAGTGTTTTTTTATTCTGTTCGGTTCAATCCCCGCTATTTTTAAAAGGGGTCAGTGCTCACTATCTGTTTTTTCCTAAAGGTCAGTGCCCCAAAATCTGTTCCTATGGCCCGGCTGGGTATCTTTTCCCCTGAGGTCAGTGCTCGTTATCTTTTCCTGGGTAGTGCTCGTTTATATTTCCCTTTGAGGTCGTGCCAGTTTCTGTTCCGAGGTCGGGTGCTTGCTATATTTTCATGGGGTCTGTGTGGGTTTTCTGTTTCTGGGGTCAGTGCTCGCTATCTGTTTCGGGGGGTCATTTGGGTTTGTTCCTTTTTTCTGGGGTCAGTGCTCGTATCTGTTTCGGGGGTTTCAGTGGTTTGGCTATCTGTTTTGGGGTAAAGTGCTCGCTATTTTTGTTCCAAAGGCCCAGTGCCCCGCAAATCTTTTCCCCTAAAGGTCAGTGCTCGCTACCTGTTCCTGAGGTCAGTGCTCTCTATCTGTTCCCCTTGGGGCCCAGTGCTCACTTATTTTTTTTTGAGGTTCAGTGCCCCCCACTTTTTCCTGAGGTCTTTGGATTGTTTATCTCTTTTTTGGGGTTTCAGTCCCGGCAAACCCTTTTCCCTGAGGTCGTGCCCCCCCTTTCTTTTTCCCTGAGGTAATTTGTTTGGGCTACTCTTAATGGGGCCCGGGGGCTCATTTGTTGTTTTTTTAAGGTCAGTGTTTCGCTTTTTCTATTTCGGGGGGTCAGGTGCTCGCTTTCTTTTCCCTGGGGGCCCAGTGTTTCCCTTTCTGTTCTTGGGGTCAGTGCTCGCTTTTCGTTCCTGAGGTCAGTGAGTTGATATCTTTTCATGGGGTCAGTCCCTCGTTTTCTTTTTTCCTGGGTAGTGCTCGCTATCTTTTCCCATGGGTTTAGTACATTGCTTTCTTTTTCCCAAGGGGTCATTTGTTCGCTTTTCTGTTCCTGGGGGTCCAGTGCTACTTTTCTTTTCCCTTTGGAGGTCAGTGCTCACTATCTGTTCATGGGGTCAAGGGCTCCTAATTTCTGTTTTCCGGGGAGGTCTTTCCCTTCTTTTATCTTTTCCCTGGGTCGTGCTCACTATCTGTTCCTGGGGGTCTTGCTCACTTTTTTCCTAAAGGTCAGTGCTCCCCAAAAGTTCATGGGGTCGTGCTCCGCTTTCTGTTTTTGGGGTCGTGTCCCCGTTATCTGTTTTTAAGGGTTTTGGTCTTGTTTCTGTTTTTTGGGGTCGTGCCTTGGGCCTTCTTTTTATGGGGGTCAGTGCTCGCTATTTTTCCCATGGGGTCGGCCCCCCAAATCTGTTCCTGGGTCGTGTTGCTATCTCTTCATGGGGTCGGGGTCACTTTCTGTTTTATTAGGTCGGGTGCTCGCTTTTTCCTTTTTTGGGGTCAGTGCTCATTTATTTTTCCCTGAGGGTCAGGGGTGGCTATTTTTCATGGGGCCCAGTGCTCGCTATCTGTTACAGGGGTCAGTGTGCTATCTGTTCATGGGGTCAGGGGCTCGTTTCCTTTTCCCGGGGGAGGTCAGTGTTCGCTATTTTTCCCCGGGGGGGTAATTTGGCTCGCTATCTGTTACTGGGGTCGGTGCTCGCTATCGGGTTAAGGGGCCCAGTGTCGCTATCTTTTTCGGGGTAGTGCTCGCTTTTCTTTCATTAGGTCAGGGGCTCCAAATTTTGTTCCTGAGGTCAGTGCCCGGATCGGGTTCCCCGGGGTCAGTGCTCGTATCTGTTATGGGGTCATTTGCTCGCTTTTTTTACGGGGGGTCGGGTGCCCCGCTATTCTTATTAGGTCAGTGTTCGCTATCTGTTCCGGGAGGGTAAAGTGTTGTATCTGTTATTGGGGTAAAGTGCTCGTTCTTTTAAAAGGGGGCCCAAGTGCTCGCTATTTGTTCATGTGGTAAAGTGTTCGTATCTTTTTCCTGGGGGTCAGGGGTGCTATTTTTCCCCCGGGTTCAGTGCTCGCTATCTGTTACTGGGGTCGGTGCTCGCTATCTGTTACAGGGGTCAGTGCCCGCTATCTGTTCATGAGGTCAGTGCTTGCTATCTGTTCATGGGTCACTGCTCGCTATCTGTTAAATGGGGCCCAAGTGCTGCTATCTTTTCCTGGGGTCGGGGTTGCTCGCATCGGGTTCCCGGGGGGTAAAGTGTCGTTTATCTGTTCCCAGGGGTCGGGTGCCGCTTTTGTTACTGGGGTCGTGTTCCCCTATTGTTACAGGGGTCATTTGTCGTATCTTTTTCCTAAGGTCAGTCCCTCGCTATCTTTTCCCTGGGGGGTTTCATTTGCTCGCTATCTTTTTCCTGAGGCCCAGTGTTTCCCTATCTGTTACTGGGGTCATTTGCTGGCTATCTTTTTCCCTGAGGTCGTGCTGGGCTTTTCTTTTTAAGGGGGGTTTAAAGTGCTCGCTATTTTTTCCGGGGTCAGTGCATGCTTTTTGTTACGGGGGTCAGTGCTTCGTTTATCTGTTACGGGGGTCGGTGTTTCGTATCTTTTTTCAGGGGCCCAGGGGCTCGCTATCTCTTCTTTGGTCAGTGCTCGCTATCTGTTCCTGAGGCCCAGTGCTGCTACGGGTTACGGGGGTCAGTGCTGCTTAATTTTCCCTTGAGGTCAGTCCCTTTGCTATCTGTTCCTGGGGTCTGTGCTCGTTTACCTGTTACGGGTCAGTGCTCGCTTCTTTTTCCTGGGCCCAGTGCCGTATCTTTTTCCTGAGGTCAGGCTCGCTATCTGTTAAAGGGGCAGGGGCTCGCTATCTGTTTCCTGGGGTTCATGCTCGCTACCCTGTTCCCGGGGGTTCGGTGCTCGTTTTCTGTTAAAAGGGGTAAAAGTGCTCGTTTTATTTTTCATGGGGGTTCAGTGCTCGCTATCTGTTCCTGAGGTCAGTGCTCGCTATCTGTTCCCTGGGGCAGTGCTCGTTTATCTTTCCCCGGGGCCCAGTGCCTGTTTATTTTTAAATGGGGTAGGCTCGCTATCTGTTCCTGGGGTCAGTGCTCGCTATCTTTTCCCTAAGGTCAGGGGCTCGCATCTTTTAAACAGGGGGGTCGTGCTCGCTATCTGTTCCTGAGGTCAGTGCTTGCTATCTGTTACTGGGGTCAGTGCTCGCTACCTGTTACTGGGGTCAGTGCTCGCTATCTGTTCCTGAGGGTAAAGTGCTCGCTATCTTTTTCCTGAGGGTCAGTGCTCCCCCTATCTTTTTCCTGAGGTCATTTGCTCATTTCCCTTTTTGGTTCAGGGGGGGTTCAGGGCTCACTTTCTTTTCCCCCTAGGTCTTTCCCTCTCTATCTTTTCCTGAGGTCAGTGCCCACTATCTTTTCCCTGGGTTCAGTGCCGCTTTTTTTTAGGGGGATTAGTACTTGCTATCTGTTCATGGGGTCAGTGCTCGCTATCTGTTCATAAGGTCAGTGCTCGCTATCTGTTCATAAGGTCAGTACTTGCTACTTTTCTTTGGGGTTGTGCTCGCCATCTTTAAAAAGGGGTCAGTGCTCCCCATCTTTTCCCTTTGAGGTCAGGGGTTTTTTGCTAATCCTTCATGGGGTCGGGGCTAAACAATCTGTTTATTGGGTTTCCAGTGCTCGAAAATCTTTTTTTGGGGTAGTGTCACTATTTTTTTCCTGGGGGTAAAAGTGCTCGCTATCTGTTCGGGGGGGTCAGTGTCGCCTTTCTGTTATAAAAGGTCTTGCTCGTATTGTTCTGGGGTCAGTCTGGGCTTTTGGGTTCCTGGGCCCAGTGCTGCTATTTTTTCCCGGGGTCGTGTCGTTATCTTTTACGGGGGTCAGTGTTTCGCTTTCGGGTTACGGGGGGCCGTGTCGCTATCTGTTCCCGGGGTCAGTCCCGGGCTATCTGTTAAGGGGGCCCAGGGGTCGTTTTTCTTTTACGGGGTAAAGTGCTGCTATCGGGTTACGGGGGGCCCCTTTTGGTCGCAATCTTTTACGGGGGTCGTGTCGCTATCTTTATTAGGTCAGTGCTGTTAACTGTTC